>JAZHYW010012069.1:0-39818 GCA_037355805.1 Ixodes ricinus
CCAGTTCCGCGTGCGCTTTCGACGGCGTTCGAAATTGGAATCCGGCCACCGATCCCCTCTGAGGCATGAATCGTAATGAAGATGGTGCATTAAGACGACGATGACAAGGCGTGACTGGCATAAACCAGTAAATTTTCCGCCGCAAGGTCAAAATTGTACGTCGACCCAACCAAAGGCAATCTCAAATCAGATGGAATACGCATCGGAGACTCGGGCGCTTCCTGTTGGTTCTGCAGAAATGTGGAAACTGCATGCCACTTCAAATTAGGTGCTTTGCCGCCGGCCTCCAATGTATCGGCAACACACCCGTACTTTGGAGCGGTCTTCTCTGCTGTATTGTAATAAGAAGTGCTCCTACTATAATTAATTTACAAGTAGTAACACTGTTTCCGTTTCTGAAGCGTTTTCGCTTTTCCTTGTTCACCAAATGCTGTATCGCCATTACAAAGCAACTACAACTGATATAGCATAAATGTGCAGTTGAAGATATCGTTTGGAAAGGGAAGTTTCGAAAGGCATTTACGGATGCATAAGGCCTTTGGCATAAACGCCATTTGAAACGCTCGTGAGACCGGGGTATTATGCTTCTTAGTAACTATATTTAAATGGTCTGGTATGACCGCCCTGCTGTTATTTTGCCCATCAAAACTTAGGTACCTGCTTCTTTCTTCGCCGGCATAATAGAGGGTTTTAGTATTGCGTATAGAAGCCAACGCAAGCGCTGTACGTTTTCAGTTAGCGCTGCCTGCTCCACGCTTCGCATGCGTGTCGTCACCTTGCGCCAATCCAAGACCGCCGTTTGGGCTCCGAGCACGCGCTGTGGGGAACATGCAACGACAACGCAAACGCACTAGTGCTTGCGTTCGCTCGTGGTACGGGCCACTAAAATTCACTTTTATAACAGTGTCCATACGTCTACTTTTCATACAACACCCAGGGAGTCAATCAGCGCGGTCTAATGAGGGAGTGCGGTGGAAAACAAGGCAAGATAAGCAATTTACAGCAAACTCTGCGGTGCGACAATTAGAATGGCGTTTCACAGTCACGCGTCGTGCTCAGCGTCAACACCTCTCATTTCATTTTAACGTGAAACGTTCTTTGGCTAAGTGTTCGGCATTTCGTGAAGCCCGGATAAAAGCGTGGCCGCGAGGCTCGACACTGATTGGTTGACAGGTGGGAGAGGAGGATGAGGTGTTTGACGCTGACTGGTTAACGTGGAAGTCACGTGACCAGAGGCGAGGAGTAGCTCGACCACCTGTGCGCACTGAGGAAGAAGAGCTCGAGAGTATGGGAGGTTCTGAGAGATTGCCAATTTTATTAGCCCGATTAGCGGTATAGCATCGCCTCATTCTAGGAACAACTATCAAGTGTACGCATGCACGCGTTAAAGGGGCCCTGCAATCATATTTAAAGGGGCGATGCAACGATCTTTGTATTTTGCGCAAATACCGCTTAGAACGGATCCCCGACGTTAATGACCTGTGAAATACCCGTTCGTTTTTCACCACACGCAATCGAAGTCGCAGAAAAAAATAAAGAAAAACGAGCAGAGTTCACCCCCTCAACTCGCAGCCAGAACAAGCGGCCACGTGATCTGGAGCCGATTATATGCCGCCAATGTTGATCATAGCCATGCGCTGGGGTTGGCAAGGCACAGGACACGCGCTGCGTTCCAGACATTGTTATGGTTCGGCTGTTGTCGTCATTGCAGCGATTGGACACAGGACACTACCCGAATGCTTCTCGAGCTCTCGATTATCACGAGCCCAAATCGAGTGCCCACGCAATGCTCGGGTCCAATCTATGAGCCGCATTCAAATATCGTCACTGGGCGGTACTGCTACCGCCCAGCTACGTCATCAGGTTTTGCGAAGGAGAGATTGAATGAAAACGCTCGGTTTTGTCCTCGAAATTACAGCGCAACAAAGGAGTGTCTTGGTCAGTGGCGTTGCGTGCGAGTAACCTTGAGTTCCACTAGTGCCAATAAGCTCGTGTAAAGTGAAAAACATTCCAATTGAATATCGTTGCACCGCCCCTTTAAGCTATCTGATGAAGATCGCCGTGAACGTTAGGCGTCTTGACACTCAGAGCATCGCTAAACGTTTATGACGCTAGAACGTTTCGCGCATTCAACACATTTGCCTAGCAATTTGGCATAAATTCTTTAGGATTTACTGTTCCTTCTGCCTCGTTATTTGGCGAGCAGATCGCTTCGCTTTCTGTGATGCACTGATAGACTCTCTGAGTCATCTGTGGAAAATCAGACGGAACGCGCCTCTTTAAAGAGTGAAACTGTCAACAAAGCTCCCTGCTCATCGAAGCGGCTCTGACGCAGCTTCTCTGCGGTGGCGATGCTGTCGGTCCAGTACATGCGCAGAAGCTTTACTACACGCGAATCTCGTTTCTGCGCAATCGCGGACTTGTTTGTAAGCAGCGTGTTTGTTTACCTACAGCTACTCACCTGAACTTGCTTTTGTCTGGGACGCGGTCGTTGTTCTTGGACCAGGACACGGCGATGGGGAGGTCGCCCGTGGCCGTGCACGACAGCTTTGCCTTCTCGCCCCGCTTCACGGCGTGGGCCCGGAACTTGACGTCGAACTTAGGCGGCCCTGCAATAACGAAACAAAAGGAAAACCTTTGCATACTTAAAATCTTGCGTACATCAGGCAAATTAAACGGAGAAATAAATGTCTGCATTCCGATGCGTTTTCTTTTCTCGTCGCTGTCCCGGCGCACACTCCCTTCTCTAGACGTAGTTTATTATTATTTTTTATTGCGATAGCATTAGAACTCTCGTTTTGACGAAAACCCGGTGGTGTCTTTCGTTTTGTCAGAGCCGGGGAGAGAAGGAGAAGGAGGGGAGAGGGTGACGCGTGCGACGCTCTTATTGGTCCGAAGTGCTGACGTGAGCCCGCGTCAACATCTCCCCCTCTTCTCGGCCCTGACAAACTCACAGCCACCACCGGGTTTTCGTCGAAACGAGCGCTTTCGTTTTCGTCAAAGGAGCGTCGCACAGCTGGCGCGGAGCCAGAGAGGAGGAGGCGCCGCGGCGCGGTGGAATGCGAGCGTGCTCAGTTGCCGCCCTGCCGTCGCAGGTTGTTCTTCGCTCTGGGTTTCCGTAGTAGCGGTGCGTGGGCTGTGGTGTGTGTGTGTGTGTGTGTGTGTGTAGTAAAAACGATGGATGCGGTTCTTTCCACGAGTCATATGGATGCGGATCCTTCCACGAGTGGTATGGATGTGGTTCTTCATGTGGATGACCGTATCGAAGGGCGTCGACGTACCCTGGCAGGCAGAGTACAGAAAAGGGGTGAACAAAATTACAGGAACATCCATTGGTGGATTTTTAGGGAATGCGTTAGCATGGTCCTTGGGAAGCGCTACAGACGTATCCCTTTGGGAAACGCTAACACTGACCCCTCACGATGCCAACAAGAGGCAGGAAAACGTAGAGGAAGCAAAAGAAAGCCAAAACAGAAAAGAGAAGGGGTCAGCGTTAGCGCTTCCCGAAAGGGGGCGTGTGTCGCGTTTCCCATAGGTCATGCTAGCGTACTCCCTAAGAACCCACCAATGGGTCTTCCGGTCTTTTTTATTTTTAGAATGTATGGGTTAGGCAAATTACTGAGATCTACGGAGCGGGTTCGTCAAATGAGAAGAAAAAAAAAGAAAAAAAAAGGCTTTATTTTACGTCGTACCTAGCATCACGTGGCACGCCTCGTGCCAATTGACGCTATAGGTACGACATTTCACGTTCGCGTCACAGTTTTATATCGCAGACTTCATAGTTTATAACTTGAAACACTTTTTTCGGACCTCGATTGCTTGCCGACCTCCCTCGCTACATTGCAGTGATGGCAGCTACGACTGCTCTGCAGAAAAGATAGTTAACGCGTGGACATATTTTCTTTTACTTTGTGCAAGTGCATATTAACTTTTATCAACGATCGTTTTTTTTTATTGATCTCTAGACGTCACGTGCTTCCTTCATTTCTGAAAGTAGGACAAAGGCCGGGAATCTAAGAACAAATATTAATCGTTAAACAAAACAAATTAATCATGTCCACCAAGATTTTTTTTTTCTATATTCGTTTTAAAGGTTTTGAAAACTGGGGAAACGACATGTCCCATTTCCCATCGCCGAAGGCTGCTCAATCAATTTGCGCCTGCTAGCTATTTTTAGCTTTTTGAGATAAGCGACATGTCTTCTATTTAAAAACCCGGTGCACCATCGAAAACACTCGTGTCTTTTTTTTTTATAGGAAGTAGCACGTCTCAACTGCGAATGCCCGTGGCTTTTATTCACTGTCCACAATTTGAGATTAATCTATACGTTAAGCTTCTAAATATACAAAAAAAACACCACACGTTTCTTTTTACAATAAAATGTCAAAGGTAAAAACAGTAACAATTAAGTGGTTTTGGATCTCAATGGTAATACATTCACTCTCAATGGCAAACAAGGGTTCCCCCGTTGGCCACTAGTTTTTTTTCTTTTTTTCTTCAGATTGCATAGTCCTTTGACAGTTTAAAAAAAACGCAGTGGGTTATCGAGTCCCCAGCCTCTCATTATCGCCTCGCAATCAATCAGATCGTGACATTAGCCGGTAAGAACGTCGAAGAACCAATCACAAATCAAGAAGCCTGAACATGATAAGCCGTACCCTTCGCATTTCTTGAATAAGCGGTGATTCCGAGGTCAAGGGCCGGCCTTCGGATCTCTACTTGGCGGATTAATTCGAACCCCAGCCGAGGTGCCCGTAATCTGACGGAAGGCGCCGTGTAATCGAGGTTTCGGTTGCACGCCAAAAGATCCCCAGGTTGTGGAAATTAGAAAAACTCAGTCACCCCTCAAGGGGTTGCGCCAGGTGCCTTCATCGTTGGTTTCACACGTAAACCTTGGAATCGGCTTTGCGGTGTGACACTCTTCGTGTCTGGTATTGTCTCCGCCCTTATGTGCATAAAGTAAATCACAAAAGTGAGAAAGTAAAAAAAAAAAAAAAAATACTGGTGCTGTTTTTTTTTTGTTTCTTTGAAAATGAGTAGGTTGTGCCGAAAGGTTGGTTTGAGGTACGGGGGTGGGGGTATTTACGGGATGTCATATTGTTTGTGGCCCGTGGCGCATGCTCACAACTATAGCTCCCGTTTATCTTCTGGCAAAAATAAATCTCTTAATTGGAGGAATGAATGCATAATTATGCATGTTTGAGGGGCATTCCACCCATTCAGAATCGGTATTCTTGGCGGAGAATGGAAGCCGGTTTTCTGAGGGTGTTCTGCGGAGGACCGACGATATGGCGTCCCGTTAATACACCCTACAGAGCCTTTAAGGTGCGGGGTAGACATTGTAAACAATATTATTTTATTGCATAGGAGAATATATATTTATGTATTAATCAATAAGTGGGTGCATGTGTTATAAAGTTAAGAAAACGTGCTATGTCAGCCAGGTCATCATCTTTAGGGTATTCGGCTGTGCAATGTGATAGATTTGGATTCGTGTCAAGGATTAAAAATACCGCTACCTTAACGAACCGCTCAAAGAAGAAAACAAAAAGGATCTTTTTGTATCAGGGTGCGAGGAGGGCACGTTTGACAGCACTCCCTAGATTGTCTTGTATGGGTCAAAGTCAACGTGTCTAAGGACGTTTAAGCGCGTGCATGATGTCGAATACTGTGGTTCTTGTGGTTCGCGGTTTTCTCAGACCTTCGGTCGTATAAGTCAGCGCGTAGTGTGTTTTTTTTCACGTGCCCGTTGTATCTTGGCGTTTTGATTCTTCCTAACTGTGCTGCCATAAACGCGCGTTAAAACTGTCCTCTTAAGTTATAACGCGCCACAAGTGCATGTTATATCTTGAGAGGACACACTACGCGATGCTGGGACCTCATGGACTACGCAGTGTTAATCCCGTACCCAGCATTTCGTTTCGAGCATTCAATAATTCATATTGGTATCTCGCACTATTGCAGCCTACCATGCGCGCACACTTGGTGTATAGCCCGTTACGTGCATAACTACGGAACCCAAGACGACACGTGTGCCGCGACCCGTACGCGATGCTGTCCCGTTATTGACAGGCCAGACGATAAATGGGCAGAGGCTTTCGCAACGCACGTAATGAGAAGGAAACTTGTGCCGAGTTTAGCCCGCGTACGCCACGGGCTTTAGCATGTTTGGGGGGGGGGGGGGCCCGCTGTCGCAACCTCAACTTGGAGCACGTCGCGACCTTAATTGCCGTTCGATCGGTCTTTCCTCGGTGTAGTACCACGTGTCGCCTATTAGACTGCGCGAGTCCCCCTTTCTTTCGCTTGAGCAGCGCGCGTTGGGAAACTCGCATTCCGGCCCCTGTCATGACGACTAATCGAATCATGCGCGCGGCTGCGAGCGGTGGTGGCGGCAGTTAGTGTGCCTACATTTCGGAGTGTTTGCAACCACTCGATCACGTGGTTTGGGGACAGCGTTCGCGGTACGAGCTGCGGGAAGGTGATGAAAGCGTTGATCGGATGCGAGCGTCCCTCCGCCCGCTTTCCTCCTTACCCCGCGACGAACTCGGCGCATGCGCAATTGCGAAAAGTCTGCGGAGGAGGCGTTTGCCGCTAAGTTACGAACGCTCTTCGTAGTTTCAGTTGCTCCCTCTCTTGAATTTAGGCTCTCCAGCGGCAGGCGGGGAAGTGCGCGCCCTCCTCTGAACGTATGCGCGAGCATTCGCTGCAGTCGTGTCTCGCCAAAGTGCGTAGCGTTACGTACAACGCGTTTCATGCAAAGTGGCGCGAACATTCGTCGTGCTTAACCAGCTTAACGCGGCGCGCGGCAGTAACACGGAAATTGCCGCCGTAAGCGCGTATCGGTTGTTGTTGGCCGAAAGCTTCGTATATGCCGGTGAATATACACCGCCATACTTGAAACAAACAGAGAAACGAGAGTTCTGTGGGTTATGAAAAAAAAAATCAATTTTAGCTACTGTAAAAAAAAAAAAAGAAGGGTGGGTTTAGTTACGTGCGCGAACGAAGATTGCATCACCCATGATATGTGCTTTATGGAAGACGAAACGCCCGATTAAACGATTATTTTTGTGAAGTAAAGTCGGGGAACCGTTTTCCCAGTCGGCACCTGGAGCACTGTCCGCACTGTGTCCACAGTCAGCACAGCTGGTACCTATAGTCTGCACTAGCGCCTCTAAATGAGCTACGCTTAGAGTATCGGCACCCTGTTCCCCGATACTGTCGTAGGTGTAGTGATGACGACGACAGTTTTCACTCGCGTGACCCGCGGCGACGCGTACTTCCGTCCATGCTAGTGCGCATGCTCGGGGTTATCTTCAGTTCGAGAAAAGTGACAATAAAAAACTTGGGTTCCGGACTCCGGTGTGGCTGGTCGCTCCTTCCCCGCGAGACAGTAGGCGCCGCCATCTTGGTGCTTGGGTAGAGCAGAAGCAACTGTCAATCGTCACGATTCAAAAGTGTGACTTCCTCAGCATTAGATTCGGTGTTATGAAGCTCACGTAATATTGCTTTTCTCTGTCGCGAACAGTTTAAACATTTGTGGAGCACAGAAAAGCGTTTCCTGTGATTTCAGATAAAGCTTCAGATAACTCGCAACTGCATAATTTTGAGCCACAAGATGGGTAAGTGTCGTTACTTTGAAGCGTAGCTTATTTTGTGGCAATAGTATGACGCGTAAAATATTTTCATAGCCTGAACACATTGATAAGCGTATTCTTTATTAGGTCTAAAGAAGCTCGTACCATATATAAATTATCGTTATTAACGAAATTCGCCACGTCTCGTCGTTATAAACGACATAAAAAAATCCTAAATCCGTAAAATTTTAAGTTTCACACGTGTGTAGCCCTCGGAATATAGTACAGAAAATGCGTTAGTTTTGTTTTATTATGATCAAAATGTTTTTAGCCGGGGCGGCTGAGAATCTCTTTGCAAAGGTTAGAACTCAGCTTAAAGCGAGGCAAAAACCTGCATAAACTTCGTTTTTATTAATGCATTTGACTTGTCCGCGGGTAAGGCCAACACAAAGTAAGATAGGAAGGCCCGTGCACTCGGAAGTGTGAGCACATGCGAACAAAGCGCGGGCAGAGATTGGAACCGAACGCCACGTCAGCGTTTCGCCTGCGACTCGGATTCAACGAATGCATCGACGGACGCTCGTCGTCGGGCTCGGGACCAATCGTCGAGTTGGCTCCCTCGTAACCTGAAGTCGCCGAAATATGCGAACGCGCGTGTTCCAGCCGCGGAACGCCGAGCATGAACGCAGGCACGTGAAACGTCACGTTCAAAAGCACAGCGCAGGTTGTCTCTTGTTTCTATTTCTTTAGGTCTGAACACCATATCCAGACTTGTCCGTTCGCCCAGATCCTCTCGTATATTGCAGCGATTGACGCAGCAGCAAACACGATGACATAACTGTCTGTGGGCACCCCTCGTGCATCGTGGAAGCATGTTTTCTACATTCAAAACAGGTCTGCAGACTGCCTTTTGCATGCGATGTATTAGCGGTGTGGCCCCAGCGTATGCGAAGCACATAGTTCGTCTGCTTCTTCTTCAGGGGTTGTGGTGACGTCAGGACGCTGAGCTCTGATTGGTTCTCATTAGAAGGATAGTGGAGTAGACCTCAAAGCAAGCTGCCTTAAGGTCTACCCACTATCCTTCAATCAGAGCCAATCAGAGCTCGGCGTTCTGACGTCATCACAACCCTGCAAAGCAGACAGACGACTACTGCAGCTCCGCATAGGCATGCTTTGAAGATGTCTGCAAACAGCTTTTTTCAATAAATGATAGTACCTTCGCACAAGGAAGTAACACGGCTCAGACGGTGTCCACAGACAGTCTTTTGTATGATGTATTGGCCGTGCGACGGCGGGACCGCGTGCTACGCGGGAAGTGTGAACCTGCTTCGTCGCTAGGGAAGAGGATGCGTCTCTAATATATTAATGATCGACCAGCTCGCTTTGTTGTCTGTGGCGTGCCCGGCGGTCGCGGGAAGCCGTTCGCGTCCTGTAAACGATCCGCCAGGTTTCTTTCGCTCATGAAATATTCCGACGGGGAGCGAGGGTTGAAATCGTCGAGAGCGTATATCGATCTCTCGCCATGCATTGTCACCGTGCGCTACCACTGCCCATCGATCCCGCGAAAACACCTCGCAGTTCACGTCTGCGCGGTTCGATACTCGCTGGCAAAAGAATGAATCAAAATTAAACGCGGTGGAGGCTCAGGACAGGGCTCGGGACTCCTGTTTGGGTGAGGTAAAATGACGCAACGATCGGGCACTTCGTAGCCAAGAAGGCGCTCTAAGAGTCTTGAAGGTTATTCGCAAATGCCTTTCATTGGTGCGAACAGAAACGGACACCTCTTGTGTATTTCGAATGTATCCTCCGCGTAAAGACCCGGATCAGAAGGCGGCGGAAGGAAGACGGAAAGGGGAGGGGAGTAATCACATTGCATATAATTTTTACTACCGATTAGACGCCATCGAGATTGTCATACAGTAACTATATAATAGTTCACAATAAAGAAAAAATTGCGGGACAAATTGAATTGCCTCGCAATTTGGTTTTGCGCTAGTAACCTCCGAGCATATCTTCTCGAGCTGTGCTTCTAGGTCTCTGCACCCCATTGACTCGATAAATCATTGACTCTATTGACTTTCCCCGTCGGGTCGGCCTATGTCCATTGAGTATGAGGAATGACGGATAGCCGAGAAAGTGAATTTGTGTTCAGGTCACGTGACGTGTAGGTCACGCGACGTCAGTTTTCCCGCTATATTTAGCGGGAAACTGAATTAGTGTATAGATCACGTGACGTCATGTCATGTTACGTCACAGGTCACGGCTTGACGAAATCCAGAGCAACTAACCAAAAAACGTTTTATGATAAAAAAAAGAAACCCGAAACGTTTTTTTTAAATATAATAAAAACTAAAGTGTTTTTCTTTAAGTTAAGTGAAACGCTCTTGATAATAGAGTTTGATGCGTTCTCCAGGATCACGAATAATGGTAATCAGTCTGCAATCCATGCACGGATTAGGAAACAACATTGAAAACGCGAGCCTAATTTGCAATCCTTTAAAAAAAGATAGCGATGAAAAGCAACTCGCGATCTGTTGTCAAATACGATGCTGGTACGAGAATATTATAGTTGTTTCCCTCGTATAGTGTTAACGGCAATACACGCGTCATTTTCTTATATTCTCTAGTCGGTGACCACTTTAAGAAAACGCGAGGCGTGGCAAATTCCGTGCATCTCATTATAGTTTCACAGCCAGTCAGATTGCGGCTTGAACACCGAAGAACCAATCACGAAGCGAGATTCATAGATGCCTTTGAACTGCCGGCCGACATGTTCGAAGCAAACTCGTTTCGAAACTGCTTGAGACCTGTTCGCACATATGATTCTGTCTGTCATCATGTCTGGCAGCGAACGCAGTGTCTTTTGCATGGTGTAGGAGCGGTGTGACTATATTCTAACGATTGCATGCGTTTTTTAATGCGAAAGCATTAACTCTCTCATGGAGCGAGCTGACGTCATCAGTTTGAAGCGCGAAAACGGCACCTAGTTTCCTTCGGTTCTATTGGCTGGCGCGCGTCGACGGGGCTCCCATTGGCCGCTGCGCTCGTCAGTTTCCACGACCGCTCACCCCATGGCGCTGCGTGTCCATCAGCGCGCCGTTAACACGGAGCGTCCAAGGTCACCGTGCCCAGGGCAGCACACGCGCTGACCGGCGACGAAAAGCACGCAGCAGACGAAAAAGGGAGCGGACGAGTGGCTCGCATGCTTTCGCATTCACAACTCATAAAAAATGCTTAGGTGTACATCGATCTTTTTTCTTTTCTTTTTTTGAGGCTGTCACTTTTACCTTAGTGCCCGACATCGGGAGTAGGACACGAACTCTGAAACTCGAGTCTACGGTGTTCCCCCTTTCTACCTCCGCTGTACGCCCATAGACTCGTTTGCGATGGACACTTTCTGCGGCAAGTGATGGCTGCAACACGAAACGTGGTTTCGAAACTTAAAACATCCTTAGAGGACGATTGGGTCCTTTCGGCCCCGAACAAACGCGCGACGGAAGTGCTATACAATATACGCGTTTCATTCACCGAAGAAGGAGGCTATGTTTTGGACGAGGAGCCCGTTGCAAGGATATATCTTCGCGAACCCAGAATACACCGGAGACGCGCTCCCGAATTACAAGACGTCGGAACACGTTAAAACGAAATGCAATTTTTTTCTTCTTTTGTGAGACGCAAAGCGCAATCGCGCTGCCCATTGTGCCTCAGATGAACGAGCTTCACTGGGTTTGGCAGCATGCGCGGTTGCGGGCGAGCAAGTCCATGCGATGACATATTCGGCGGAGGAGTCATTCGACCGGTGACGGCCGGACGTGCATTCAAAGAAAAAAAAAAAGATCACACGACGTTTTAATATAGATCTATATATGTATTTTTTTTAACGTGGAGTTTTTCTAGAAGTCGCAGGAGTGGAATTAAGCAGTTCCGACGTAAGATCATTTGACGTTTTGTATTTTATATTTCGTTTTTTTTCCTCCAAGAAGTCTCGGTGAAACGGCAAATTAAATAATTTATGGAGGGACGAAAGTAAGACACATATACACAAAAAAAGTAAGGATGGAAAGAAATATTGCATTAATTAGAGTCCCTCCCGGGAGAAGATAGCAAAAGACAGACTTCAGTCTGAATTCGTTCCGAACCTCAATCTTTTTTTAATTTTTTCTTTCAGCTTGCTTTTATTAGTGTTACCATATTCCCGCGTTGTGAAGCGATTCGACTGCTTTGAAAGGAAAGAGAGAAAAGTCAACCAAAAAGACAAATAAAGGAGAAAAAAAAAACGAGCAACAATAAAGTATAGGCTATTCAAATTCAAATGAATTCAAAAATTCGTCGTACCGCCCGTCGCCCGACTCGGAGATTTGGGAGCGGATACACCGGAAGTGGTTGGGCGATATGTTTATCAGCTGCAGTAGAGGTTTCGCTCAGACGTGTAACGGCGTCGTGCTCGACACCGCGGAAGTAAATTTCACGTCGGCTCTCCGGATACAGTATACGCACGTCCGTTCACATCCAGCGCGATGCGGTCGTTAGAGCCCGAAAGGTGTCGTCCAAAAGACGGCAAATTACATCACGTGAGCGCTATATATAAACTTACCAAGTCCGAGCGATCCGATGAAGCCAACCGGGCAGCGCTAAAAAGTGCACCGTCACGCGGCGATCGTCGTTTTTGTGCGTTTGCCATCAGCGACTATCTGAGTAGATGCGCCGTGATCTAGAACTTTTTGTATTTTTTTTGTTTGACCGTGCGTGATTGTTTTAGCCGGTGATATGCGGAGCGAAAATTCGTCTGCTTCTTTTGCGGGGGGGGGGGCTGTTGTGACGTCAGAACGACGCCGAACTCTGATTGGCTCTGATCGAAGGATAGTGGGTGACCTCAAGGCAGCTAGCATTGAGGTGTACCTACTAACCTTCCGATCGGAACCAATCAAAGCTCGGCGTTCTGACGTCACTGCAACCCCCTGCAATTGAAGCAGACGAACTTGTTCTTTGCATAGCAAACGTACAAAGACGACGAGCGTCATGACGGTGCACTTTTTGGCGCCACCCGATTGCCACTATAGGGTGGTGGCGTCGGCTCCGGTCGGACTTATTACGAAACGGAGTGCGGCGCAATCCACTCATAACGATACCACAAATGTACAGGGTGTTTCAGATAGCGGCCAGGCTCTTTAAATCGACCGAAAAAATCGGTTTCTTAACCTATCGCGCTACGATTTTATGCAGCGATGCCCCCAGGTGGTGCGTTTTTAAATTAAATTTGCAGAAAGCAAACTTACCCGAGAAAAAAGTAAAAAAAGGGAAAGGCTTAACTTCTATGGAAACGCAGCGAAGCCACCGGTCTTCAAACAATGGCTGCAGTTAGCGTCGCGGCGCCAGCGGTCGCGACGCCAACTGCAGCCAACGAACTGAGCATACGGCGCCGAGAGCCGGCGACAAATAGCAGACGATATTTTCGACTCAAAAGCGGCGCGAGCTTTTTAGATGTGAGTTGCCATTGCATGATTTTATCAATCCTTACTATTAAAACATATTCAACGAACACAAAATCGATTAAAAATGGTTTGTAAGGTTCTTTTGACTGTTTTGTTTTATTTTTTTCCAGGGGTACTTATGTTGTCTGCTTTGCAATTCCTTGTTACCGCGCCTGTTTCTAGTTCTGCGACTGTCGCTGCCGGCGGGACGCGCGCCGCTTTTGAGCAAAAAGATCGTCTGCTAATGACGATATATATATACAATCAATGGAGCCCATTTTTGCCCGTTTTCGGTTTCTGGTGCCATAGAGCCCCATGTATTCAAAAACTCCGTCGGCCGCCATTTTCCCATTGAAATATTCAGAAAAATCACTTATAACATTTTGAATGAGGTATCGGATCGGGCTGAAAACTTAGGCATCTGGTAGTGACCTAGCTTTCTTTTCTAAGCGCTACCTTTGGCCGGAAAATGAGCGTTCGGCTGATGCCTAGTTTATTTTTGCGGCAAAAAAAAAAACAACCTGTAAATGTTTTTTGTGACACCCTGTATTTTAGGAAAAACTCTGTCGCGCACCGAAATGCCGCGATAAGTGAGGGGTATACCTTTAATTAGCGTCTTATTTGATAGTCAAACGTATACAGAGTGCAGTCAACGAGGGTATGCGTCGTGCTAATGTGCATCTGCTGGTTTTTTAGTATGGTAGACGTAACTATATAGACTCGATATCGTCTCAACATGTACGGCCAATCTATGTCACCCGCCTAGCCATGATGTATACGCTTGCGAACTCGGGGGAGGATAAGAAATTAACAACAAAGGCGGAATCAGTGAAGCCTTAGCGAACGGGCCGTTCAGTCGATACTGAATATTCGCTTCGTCTCGTAACTATTTTTCTTGTTAGACTCCTGCCGCACGGCAAAATTGAATGTCCTTTCCATCGGTCTACATTGGCGAATCTGCTAGCGATCCTGACTTTGGGGCCCTCTCGCGTTTAGAATTGGTGCCCCCAAAGCGAGGCGGTTGGGGAAGGGGGGGGGGACTTTATTGTAGAACTTCCTATTACCATTCGATGGAAATCACGATGAATATTGCCCTGTGCCCGGTTGTGAGGTATTACCGCGGAGAGTTATGACATTGTGATGATGGATACGTGTGTTCAATTGAAACGTCTTTTTTTTTCAGAGCCTTTTCGTCGCAAGAAGAGTGATGACTCGTCCACAATCTTGTTTTACCTATTTTGTTTTTCTATTTATATACATATAAGACTAGACAATAACCCAAAACAGGATATATAATTGTGTGCTTCCTGTATATATAAAACGTATTACGAACGCACTCGCGTAGAGCAAACAGTGGCTGTATGTTGATTTAGGTATATTCTTTGGCATACGTGTCTTTTTTTAAAGTAATTAATAGTCGAAAAAACAAAACAAATACAGGAATGTTTTATGTAATGAAAATGGCTTATACCCCGGAACATTAAACGATTATTTGCATCCAACTGGAGGAGATGTAGCCTTACAACATATATGTGAGTCAATAACTAATGGGTGAACCCGATATCTTGGCCAGGGACGTAATAATGTATTCAAGCGAAAGTAAAGATAACTGACAAGACTAACATTTCGTGGAGGAGACAACATACATTCAGCTCGTACGACGTTGACTATGGGATCAGTGTACACAATTCTGAGACGTACAGAACGAATTGATTATATAAGAGAAACGTTAACTTGTATGTGCGAGTGTTTTTCTTTCGCTTAGAAGAACGATCGAAACAAAGTAGGAGAGCCCAGCGTTGTCCAAGCAAACGCATACGCATCCAGATTAGCCGAGTGAGGAGAAAACGAAAACAATATGAACACAATATGTAAAAGACTTCCATTGCTTATTAGGCTTTCAGGCGTGCTCTCTTCGATTTCATAGAAATGTTACGCGTCCCTGTGAACGCCAGTCACACGGTCACACATGCTCCTATTGCGACGGCACAATTGGTGGCTAGAGTCTTACGCGGTTGTCGATGGGCGTTTCTCGATCAGAAAAATAAAAAGAAAAAGGAAAAAAATTAAGCGAAAGCAGTTTTATTCTGAGAGAGAGGGAAACGGGCCGTTCCTACACGCTCCATGTTTCACCCGTCAGTTGCTGTTGATGTTTTTTGTGTTTCTTTTTTGTCGACGGAGAGCAAACCGGCCAGGACGAATGTCGACAATTAATTTCCGTTAACATTTAATGAGAGAAAAGGGGGGGGGGGAGAGATGGAGAAGAGAAGGAGAGATGCATTCTAGAACACTCTCCGTCTCTTAGGGTTCTCGCTCTCGCTCTTTTACGGGGAGACTCAAATGCGCAGACACAGACGCACTCCACTCACTGACGAGAGAGAGAGAGAGAGGGAGAGAAAGTTGTACAGGATGTGACGCGAAAGTCGTTTGTGCTTTTAATTCCGGGCCCTAGGGGTCTCGCGCAAAAATAGGGGGGGGGGGGCGCCAAATTAAAATTGATTCTAGAGCGCCTTTTGGGACTCCGTAGGGGCGATCTGCATGGAAACTATAGTGAAAAAAACAAATACAAAATTTATAAGCGGAGCTATTCTGAGTTTAGTGCCACGGGGAACGAAGCATTACGAGGAATAAGGGGTGACATTTGTCGATGTCGGAAAGACTCTTACTCCACCAAAATTCTGTGTGTGCTGGAGAGAGGGGAACATTTTATTTAAACTCGAATGTGTTTTTCTTCTTGGTTTCCTTCTTCGTTTTTGTTTGTTCGTTTCGTTGTTGAACAGGGCCAGTATGGACGGCGTGGGGGGGGGGGGGGCTTGTGGAAAACGAAGGACGACTTGCGTGGAGCGGACATATCGAGGAAGTTTGGTTGAGTTGATTCGAGGAGTGAAAAACCAGTAAGATAAGGAGAAGCAAATAAGTCACGAAGAGAAAGAAAAAAAAAAGTTCGGGGCTGACTGAGCGTTGAAATAAAAAGTCGGCTGCCCACTCCGGCTCTGTGAATTGTTTCTGCATGGAGCGAAAACCCAAGGAGGAAGTTAGGAGTGGCTATAAAAGGACGAAAAATCGGAAATTTCACAAGTGGAAACTGGTTGATACGAGAAGAGTGTTTTAATGGAATAATGAAATGAATTTGGGGCTGGGATAAATGATTATAGATTGGTATTTTACTAATCGCATATCGTTTAGTGGACCAAAGGAAAACTAGTACATGAAAGTAGAAAGCCAAAAAGCCGTTTTTTTTCGGTACGAAAAAATTTAAACCCAATCACGCATTGGAGTAGAGCACCGCGACGTTCGGACGTATGCGGTTGCCAGCAATCAATCCGTCGACGAATATTTGGATTCGCTTTCGAGACCAATGAGTTGCATCACAGCACTTTCCAGCACTTGCGAATGACAAGACCCACGGTGTGCTTAAAAATCACGGCGGCAGCCTGGAGTCATCGCACCCGGTAAATCACTACGTCACGACCACGTGATTTCTTATTTTGCTTTTGAGTCGAGCAGAAAAACTAAGGAAAAAGAAGTTGAAAAATCATCTCATGGTATCTTTAATATACGGTGGGCTGGAAAAGGAGGCGTGACAATCGCTCACTTTGTCCAGCTGGAGAAAATGGCAAGGCTGCTTGGCACGCAGTGTTATACTTCGTTTCAGCTTGGGTCCAGACGCAGCCGATGCTACAAGCGCGAGCTCCGGGCTTCCAGCGTCCCTGCCAAGCACGCGCACTCGTGCAGTACAGGCACTGTTCAGGGCCACACGCTCGTGCTTGTAGCATCGGCTGCGTCTGGACCCAAGCTGAAACGAAGTATAGCATCGATAAGCTCGCAGCAGCGCCACAACGGCACTCCTCCATACTGGGGACGAGAAAAAAGAAGAAAATGTCTTCACCTTTGGTCGCAATCGTGATGCACCGCAAAAATAAATCTTTCCTCGTTTGCCATTACGAAATTGGGCACGGCGCATTGAGCTCGGCACATTGAAGACATGTAGTTATGGTGGGCCTGTGAACCCTTGGTGTACTTCTTTCACCTTCCCTGTAGTGCAGGGTGACGCTGCTATCCACTCCGGCCCGCTAGAACCCAGCACAGCTCCGCATGCTGAATCACCGAGTCACTTTCGCAAGAGCGATCAAAACACCTCCCCCTCTAGCCCATCATACTTTATTAGACCCTTTAGTAAGTCACGTGCTCATTGCTAGAAAGTTTGAAGCACTGCACAATGGCGAAACAAGCAGAATCACAAAATTTGAATTTCTAAAATTACATAATTTAGAAATGAAGTTTCATTAGTGGAGCTTTAAGAGTTCCAATATTGGCGGTGTCTTTTGTTTTCACCATTGTGTAGGGATTCCACAGTTTCCAACAGAGGGCACACTCTCGAAAGGGGTATATTATAAATTTCGAGGACCTAGTTCGATGAAGTAGGTGAAGAGCTCACATAAAATCCCTCCGTTTAGTTTTCCACAAAAGGCGATGAGACAAAGTCACTGCGTGCTACCATGCAAGGAAAGTAAGTTCATAGCTTTTGTAAACTATTCCCACCCATGAGCTGCGTCCGGATACGAGCGTCTCTTTCAACGTTTTGGCCTATCCTTCCCATATTTCCCACACGCGCCTAAGCGCGCGCGCGCACGCACGCACGCACGCACGCACGCACGCACGCACGCACGCACCACACACCACACACACTATATATATATATGAGTACATAACAGTCAACATCTCCAGCCCTGTACCACCTGGCGTTAATGTTCGTTTTGGTGCACTGCTGGCCAGCCCAGTTATCTGCCGGGACCCCGCAATGCAAGACTACTGTCAACTCAAGAATAAACTCCCATGCCACGATTGGTCCGCAGGCACAAGAAGATGTGTCGTTTCAGTGTATCGCGTAAAGCTTCTGGCTGTATATATGTATACAACGCAGCGATCATATAAAGCTGCATAAAAATAATAAAAAAGATCCTGCTCTGTTGCTGTCCACTTGAGTAAGCTGACACGGACAGCTTGCTCTCAGATTCACCGTCGATGCATCTCACTTTTAAGCACCTCCTAACTTTTTCCGGGTCCCGCTTTGCCTCCACCCTTGCAGTACATGTAGGAGGACTCGGTCCAGACTACACACGCCGTTTATGATAGCAAGTGGACCGAAGCGGAAATAAAATAAAGTTACTTTCCTAACTCCCAGAAGAGACCCTAAAAACACCCCGCCCCACCTTTTCCCAAGAAAAAATTAGGGAAGGTAATGGCTGCTATCACGGCGTCGTCTGCTCAGTAGTCTGCTGCTGCGAGTCTTTTAGGGATATATAGTGGAAGTGAGACCAGCGGGCGTGCGAGAGAAGACTCCCGCCATCCACACCACATACGTCTCGCTTGTTACTTGCTTGCCTGCTGTGTATACTCTGTGTGTGCCTTCTGCATCTGTGTGCGTCCAGTATCTTTATCGAGCCCCCTTTTTATATTTATCACTGTCATGCGTCGTGTGTCTGTCGACGCAGTGATGGCTTTCTTCATTCATCACGCTGCAGGTGTTGCCACCTGCCATCATGGAACGCTCAAGCGCCGCTGTCGCTGGTTTCGCAAGAGGAAGAAGAAGACGGCCAAGCATGTTTTTTTATATCTTATTTTTAGGGAATTTTGTTTTACTTACACTGTTTTGTACGATACGTCGTTTCTTGTAGCGTCATCAAAAGACGACTAGGAATGCATTAATAAGCAGCAGGTTGGGTAGCTCAAGCAGAAAACTCAGACGCCGTGCGATGTTGTCTTTTTATCGCTGCGTTTCGGAATGTTTGTTGGTAGTACGTATGTCCCGTTTATTTCATCTAGGAGACCGATGCTTTAGATTATATTTAGGGAAAAAAAGATACTTAGAGAAGTTAAAAAAAGAAAGAGGATAAAAGGGTAGGGAATATAAGTAAGCGAGATGTGCATTTTGGGCCGCGGTGCTTGAGAGAACTCAGTCAACTGCTTCTACTACTAAGAAAAATTACATTTAATCTTTTTTCTTAGAAACAATTAGTGTTAGGAAACCAGCTAACTTTGTGATCACTTTTTTATATTGAGATTGACGGGCATGATGTCAGTAAGTTATTTCCGGATTCCTTTTGATGCATCGTAGCTTGCGATCTATCGCTAGATCATACTCGGTTTTATTTAGTTTATTACCTCGTTTACTGCGGACAAAAACAGCTCTTGTCCTTAGAAGTATGGACATCATGCAAAACTAAAAAAAGAACAACAAAACGCTTAACTTAAAAAAAAGTAAAGATATTGTAAGACAGGTTAAACCAAAGGCGTGTCGTTAAGATCCCAACGAACGTCTTTTAGGCGTTACGAGGAGGAAACTAGGTCGAAGTCACTCCTTTCGGCGACTACAAAGATGTAAACGTTTAATCGGGGACGACACATCAATGTACGTTGGAATAAAAACAAAAAAAATGTAAAAAGCTTTTTTTAGCACAGAAGGAAACATTATTAGGAGCAAAGACGCATTAGGCATGTCATTAACAACTTTTAAGTTCCACTGGAGCGGACTTCACAATCCGGTGGAACCAATGAAGCGAAGCCAAAATTGCACCATCACGGCGCTCCCAGCTACGCACACAAATAACAAAAAAGAAAAGTCCAGGTTTACGGCGAGATTCACTGACCGTGGCTGGTTCCATTTAACCAGTCACTGTACGAGATTGGTCTACTGCAACTAGTGCGACGACAGGAACGTACGAAAAAGTGTTACTTTGGTTGATTAAACATGTCTAATCGCTTTTTCCACAAAAAGAAAAAAGAACACCTTCAACATGACCGGCGTATATTTATTCACCGCTTAACGAGATGTGAAAAATAAAACTGTCGGTTACTTCGCAGGGTGTAAGTACGTGGTGGAACGTCGCGATCAATGTCGCAGCGCGGGCCGTTTTCTTTCTCGGTTCCAAACATTTTTTTTTTTCAGTTTCGTCATTTGTCGAGTTTTTTTCACAGTTTGGGTGGAACAGAGCCCAAGCATCCACATTATCAAGCTTCCTTCCACAGATTGCAGCAATTCGGTCTTCCAAGTGCTTTACAAAAACATAAACACACAAGGATTTTTTTTTTTTAGAATGCACAAACACGATTTTTTAAACGGGCTTACTGTTTCCTTCTCTTGGAAAGAAGAAAAATAAACAAAGAGCTCGCCAACTTTGCACGCGTCTACATATATAGCTCCCCCAAAGCCTTCAGCTTTATCGTCAAGAGTAACTGAACACGCAGATTCTGCGCCAGATTGCCGGCCTTGTGGGGCGACAACAAGCGACCCGAGTGATGGCGATCACGCGATGTGCCGACACTCGGGAGCGTTCCCACCCGCGCGGCGGCCGTGGTCCCCACCGGCGCGGTCCGCCCAGCTCATCTTGCCTCGTTCGCGAACATTCATTCCCGGGCTGTGGATCGCGAGGGGGGTCCTCCTGCCCCAAGGCCCCGTAATCTCCGAGCACGGCGGGCGAAAAGCGCGGGCGGCCGGGGGAAGCGTGTTTGTCTTGCGTCAAGCACGGGACTCCCCGATGAATGCCCGGGGGATCAAAGCCGAATCTTGCCCGCTTGGCGAGTGGAGATCCCGTTTACAGAGAGAGAGAGTGCAGCGCTTCGTTGCTCCTACTAAAGAGCCTATATTTCAGAGTGCTTCCAACTTCTCGTTCGGGTTCATGTGGTTTAAGGGAGAAGGTGACGAAAGTGTCGGTCGTCTGGGTGCGTCTGAGACTGAGCCTCTCCGCCTGCTTCCCTCCTCGCCACCCGACGACGCAGCGCACGCGCACCTGCAATCAGTCGGCGCAGGGGGCGACCAGCTCTAAATTGCGCACGCTCCACATAGTGCATGTCGCTCCTCTCTCAAATATCTAGGCTCTTTAGCTTCTCCCTTCCTTCCCCTTTTCCCTAGACGGAGATGAGAGTTATGCGTGGCGGTGCGAAGCTAGGGAGCTTGTGACAGGCAGCGTCGGCCTTATATACTTGGCGATGGTGGAGGAAATCTTGCTCGAGACGGCCTGTCTCTTTTCTATGTGCCGCTGTTCTGACATTTTGGATTCGGTTCTTTTAGCTGCCTTTGGCGCAGTATAGGCCAAAGGTCGTCTTTTCTCCTTCTCTCTTTCCTTCTTCCTTTCTTTAAAAGCCGTGATTGGCGGCTGGAGATTCGAAGTAAACCTGTCGTAAGTTCTTTGTGTATAGCACGAAGCATGGCGGGACGAAGTTGGAATGTCTGAAGATTTCGAGCCCCTCGTTTGATCGGTTTGGTGAACGAAGCGTTCGTTTCGATTGCGGGATCGCGTGGTCAGTCGAGCCTGGCCCATTTTGTATCCTAGTCGCGAGTCTAAAGGACTGCGCGCCGTTCGATCGTTCGTGTGAATTCGTCATTGCCTGTGTGCGTCTGTTGTAGTAGTGCGGGAGTGCGTTTCTGCGCCCTTTTCCGTGTTTGCGTGAGCGAGGGAACTTGTGTTTCGCATGTGGACGTCCGGTTCTCCGTGTCCCTTTCTGCACGCCGTGTGTGCGCGCGCATCTGTTCATGTCACTGCTGCCTATGCGAATGTGGGGGCTTCCGTGACTTCAAATCATGTTCTTTCTTCCTCAGATCAACGTGATGATTTTAATATTAGAACTCTGTGGAACATTCTAGCCGTGTTGAATGGAAGAAAAAATACATTAGTCGACCTCAGAGCTCCGCTACAGATGGAATGCTCTTATTTACGCATACTCGTACGTACGCTTTATTCTTTCATAAAGTTTTAACTACGCAGCAGGGATGAGACTTATGCCTTCCCTTTCCGATGAATTTCGTTTTTAGCCGCGGTTATCGCGGAACTTTCTCTTGCTGCGCACGCATGGGCCGCGACTCACGCTTGACGGTGAGGAAGACGAGCTTGCTGAGGTCCTCTCCGAAGCCGTTGGAGGCCTTGCACAGGTAGTAGCCGGACTCCTCGGGCTCCAGCTGGTGGATGGACAGCGTGCCGTTCGGGAACAGCCCGTACTTGTGGCTGTTGTACAGCGGAAGGAACTCCTCGCGCGTAGAGTCTGCGCAGACGAAGAGGAAAAAAGTTCAGCACTGTCAAACTTCTCGCTTTTTTATTTTATTTCGCACAATCAGGTAGGGTAGAAACGCAGCATTTTCATTCCCCTCCATCACGTCTTGCTTGTTGGTTTATCTGTATCTGTTCTTTTATTGCTTGCAATAGACACTTTTAGTTTGGGCGTACGCAACGAGCTTGCGTACGCAGGAACGTTGCGTACGCCCAAACTAAAAGCGTCTAATATGTGCGCACTAATAAGGTCTCGAACTGTTTGTGGGCACATTAAGCAGAATAAATAAATAAATAAATTATTAATCCTGTAACCACGCTACAAATGCAAAATGTCTTCTCTTAAAAAAGAAAGGTACATGATACGCTAGCTATGGCATATTAATCTGGCCATGTCCCCTCAAGCCGCAGACCCGCCGCTCATCATCATACATGACAGCTACGGCGTTCCCTGGAGACTCGATGACGGGATTCTCTGCGAAGACGTCTCACGGATGTTCGTATCATCATAGATATGAACGCTTCGAACATGTTGACAGTCATTTTTTGGGTGACCCTCATACCAGAAAAAACAAAAAAAACACGCCTGAGATAGTGTCTACAGACTGTCTTTTTTTGCGTGATGTATTCGTGGTGTGACTGCGCGGCTCTGAAGTTTCAACGAACCGCGTTGACCAAGAACGCCAGTGCTCTCGCGTTATAAGCGCGGGGTACATATCGTTTCGTAGTATCGGATTTCCCGGGGATGCTGGTCTACGCACAACTTTTGGGGGAGGAGGCGATAATCTTTGTAGAGTCGAGTATAATGACACAAAAACCAAAAGACGCCGAAGCCAAATTTAGCGTCGCTTATACAATTTTTTTTCTTTTTCTGCGGTGTCTTCCTTTCAGTTTTTCAGCCTAACACTTTTCCAGCACGTCTTGGGTATACCGAGGCCCTATTGCCAGATTTTCAGCGTCTGCTACAGGAGGCCATCGCGGGACGCGGAGATCAGACACCCGGAGGCTGCGTCGGACTGTGGCTGCGACTTGCGTCGAATTTGTGAGAATGCGAGATCCAGCCGAACGCTGATACCACGTTCTCGTCGAAACAGTTCCCCGTGGTTGGTTCGCGATAGGAAACGTAGACATTTCAGGGCTATGGCCATTTTATGTGAAGGGAGGGTGGGGAGAGCGGGAGAGATGATATGGGAAGGGAAGGGAGCGAAAGTGGGAAGCGGCAAATGTACGGTCCGCCATTAAAGCAGCACGCAAGTGGATTCTGAGATCATGTATGTTTACGGTCATAACTGAATAGTTAAACTCTAAACATACTAAAAAAATTACGTTTATGGGCGGCGGATTTTCTTATTAAAAACCTAATAAAATATTGTGACATGCTCCTCTTTCTGCGCCTTGGTTCAGAAACCAGGGGGCGCCATCGGACGGTGTTTTCAACAATAACTGCTGTATTACTTCCAAAGATTTGACGTTTCTCAACGAGATATTACGCACAACACCCCTAAAAGAGCAATAATAAATAACGTTCGGAATCTCCACGCAATTACTTTTTTAATTAGTAAAGATTTATGGAAATGGCGGGGACCCGAGGTTGCCCCCTCCCCCTCCCCCTACCTTCCCTTAAGAGAAAATAGTGGCCGTGCGTTTCTACTGCTGCGAGTTTACTAGAACGTCTTGCCGTCTAGAACTGGTCATTTTTATTGACTACAGCCAAACAAACAAGATGCCATCAAATAGACACTTCCACAAAAACAAACAAACAAAAAAACACTCGAGTGCCCTTTTAAGGCGGCCATTAGAGCAGCAAACTGGAAAGGTGTGTTCGACGCCACCACTGACCGGAGGCGATCATCCACGTGATGGTCGGCTGTGGCGTTCCGTTGGCGCTGCACTGGAGCTGGACGTTTCTGCCCTGAACAACCGCCGCGTTCTCAGGCTCCACTTCCCACTTGGGGGGCTCTGCGAGGAGAGAGGACAGAACAACACGGTGAGGCTCTGTGGTGTACCCTGCAGTCACCGGCGGGATGACAGTGCCAGGGAGGTATTTCAGTTGTTCGGCCTCCAGCGCCATCTTCTACACCTTCGACAGCACTCCAGCGTCTCTTGAGTCTCCAGAGCGCATGCGCAGTCAAAGCACGACGGAAGGCAACGAGCGCGTGCCGGAAACCAGGTATTTGAGAGAGAGCGACGCAATGCTGCTCTAGTCCCGCGAGTGCCTGTATAGAACCACAACCCTCAAAAGGCTTCACTATAGCGCTTCCTCGTAGCTAAGTTCTTCGTAAAGTCTTGCACACTACTCAAATTTTGTACACTACTCAGAAAAAAAAAGTGATAGATTAGGATTACTTTTGGTTAAAATGTATTCACGCAGATTACTGAATTACTCGATAAAAAAAACGATCAAATGCTACTTCAAAAAAAAAGTGAGCGTTTAAAAGAAAAGTGACCGTTACTCTTTTTGTTACTGTCCAGACCGGTTATAACGAAGTCAACGAGAATCGGAAATCACTTCGCTATATCCGCTATTTCGTTATAACCGATTTCGTTATAACTGGTCTCGACAGTACTTCAGATTTCAAAAACGACAGATGTTTTCTGCCGGTTCCAAAGGTAATAAAATGAAATCAAAATTACAACAAACAGTAATTGATTATAAGTAATTTGATATCTTGTAATGGGTACCGCACAAGTGTGCCCAGTACAAGATAAAGTTTGCGCGATTATTAGGGAGTCTTAGGGAACCGTTTTTGCACATCCGATAGGGTACGATGGGCCCTCCGGTGCGCATTGCGCATACGGGAGACTTCTGCGGTAGCGCCATGCGCAGTTCGTACCGGAAGGACTATCGTACAATATCGGAAGTGCAAAAACGGTTCCCTAAAACTCTCTAATGTTCACTTACGCAACCGGTTCTGACTCCCGTCTTTTATTTGCACGTTTCTTCAAATAACAACACCAAGACAATTAGTGAACACAAGCGTGGTTAATATTGATGTCTTTAGTGCAGACATGTACGTGTTACTAGTAACGAGTTACTAGTAACGAGTTACTAGTAACGAGTTACTAGTAACGAATCACTATCTAGTTACTTTTAGGTAACGAGTAACGTATTTAGTTACTTTTTTAGATAAGGAATGAGTAACGTACTTAGTTACTTTTAGGGCCAAGTAATGAGTAACGGTATTTTGACACTTTGGGGAGTAACGTGTACGACAGCGTTTAAACAGCCTCGTTTTAATTCTAACCATAGTATGCGTCTGTTGCGACAAAGAACAGATGGGCAACCCGAAAAACAACTAAACAGTATGAGAGTATAGCAACGATTATCGTGAACAGGTCAGTCGAACTCTACAGCTGGGAATGTCCTTCACCCGGAGAACACAAGAAGGTTCAGCTGATTGAACCCTCTAGAATCGTGTAGAGACCGAATCTACACCACGGAGGTTGCCAACGTGGGAAGGCACAGGACCCATTGTCAGCTTGGAACTCTAGAGGCAGGAGAACGAAAGTGAGAGGGGAATCCCAGGAAATCTTCCTGAAGCACAACACTGCCGTTCCTTCGAGTGCGTCAGTAGAACGACTCTTCAGCGTCGCCGAAGATGTATTCTCAACGAAGCGGGGAAACATAACGGATGAAAATTTCGAGAGGCAGCTACTGCTTAAATGCAACTGATCTAGCTGTATGGTTTACTGTTTTCCTTTCAGCTAGATCAGTTGCATTTAAGCAGTAGCTGCCTCTCGAAATTTTCATCCGTTATGTTTCCCCGCTTCGTTGAGAATACATCTTCGGCGACGCTGAAGAGTCGTTCTACTGACGCACTCGAAGGAACGGCAGTGTTGTGCTTCAGGAAGATTTCCTGGGATTCCCCTCTCACTTTTGTTCTCCCCGCCTCTAGAGTTCCAAGTTGACAATGGGTCCTGTGCCTTCCCACGTTGGCAACCTCCGTGGTGTAGATTCGGTCTCTACACGATTCTAGAGGGTTCAATCAGCTGAACCTTCTTGTGTTCTCCGGGTGAAGGACATTCCCAGCTGTAGAGTTCGACTGACCTGTTCACGATAATCGTTGCTATACTCTCATACTGTTTAGTTGTTTTTCGGGTTGCCCATCTGTTCTTTGTCGCAACAGACGCATACTATGGTTAGAATTAAAACGAGGCTGTTTAAACGCTGTCGTACACGTTACTCCCCAAAGTGTCAAAATACCGTTACTCATTACTTGGCCCTAAAAGTAACTAAGTACGTTACTCATTCCTTATCTAAAAAAGTAACTAAATACGTTACTCGTTACCTAAAAGTAACTAGATAGAAGTACTCGTTACTAGTAACTCGTTACTAGTAACTCGTTACTAGTAACTCGTTACTAGTAACACGTACATGTCTGCACTAAAGACATCAATATTAACCACGCTTGTGTTCACTAATTGTCTTGGTGTTGTTATTTGAAGAAACGTGCAAATAAAAGACGGGAGTCAAACCGGTTGCGTAAGTGAACATTAGAGAGTTTTAGGGAACCGTTTTTGCACTTCCGATATTGTACGATAGTCCTTCCGGTACGAACTGCGCATGCGCTACCGCAGAAGTCTCCCGTATGCGCAATGCGCACCGGAGGGCCCATCGTACCCTATCGGATGTGCAAAAACGGTTCCCTAAGACTCCCTAATAATCGCGCAAACTTTATCTTGTACTGGGCACACTTGTACGGTACCCATTACAAGATATCAAATTACTTATAATCAATTACTGTTTGTTGTAATTTTGATTTCATTTTATTACCTTTGAACCGGCAGAAAAATCTGTCGTTTTTGAAATCTGAAGTACTGTCGAGACCAGTTATAACGAAATCGGTTATAACGAAATAGCGGATATAGCGAAGTGATTTCCGATTCTCGTTGACTTCGTTATAACCGGTCTGGACAGTAACAAAAAGAGTAACGGTCACTTTTCTTTTAAACGCTCACTTTTTTTTGAAGTAGCATTTGATCGTTTTTTTTATCGAGTAATTCAGTAATCTGCGTGAATACATTTTAACCAAAAGTAATCCTAATCTATCACTTTTTTTTTCGAGTAGTGTACAAAATTTGAGTAGTGTGCAAGACTTTACGAAGAACTTAGCTACGAGGAAGCGCTATAGTGAAGCCTTTTGAGGGTTGTGGTTCTATACAGGCACTCGCGGGACTAGAGCAGCATTGCGTCGCTCTCTCTCAAATACCTGGTTTCCAGCACGCGCTCGTTGCCTTCCGTCGTGCTTTGACTGCGCATGCGCTCTGGAGACTCAAGAGACGCTGGAGTGCTGTCGAAGGTGTAGAAGATGGCGCTGGAGGCCGAAGAACTGAAATACCTCCCTGGCACTGTCATCCCGCCGGTGACTGCAGGGTACACCACAGAGCCTCACCGTGTTGTTCTGTCTCTCTCTCCCTCGCAGAGCCCCCAAGTGGGAAGTGGAGCCTGAGAACGCGGCGGTTGTTCAGGGCAGAAACGTCCAGCTCCAGTGCAGCGCCAACGGAACGCCACAGCCGACCATCACGTGGATGATCGCCTCCGGTCAGTGGTGGCGTCGAACACACCTTTCCAGTTTGCTGCTCTAATGGCCGCCTTAAAAGGGCACTCGAGTGTTTTTTTGTTTGTTTGTTTTTGTGGAAGTGTCTATTTGATGGCATCTTGTTTGTTTGGCTGTAGTCAATAAAAATGACCAGTTCTAGACGGCAAGACGTTCTAGTAAACTCGCAGCAGTAGAAACGCACGGCCACTATTTTCTCTTAAGGGAAGGTAGGGGGAGGGGGAGGGGGCAACCTCGGGTCCCCGCCATTTCCATAAATCTTTACTAATTAAAAAAGTAATTGCGTGGAGATTCCGAACGTTATTTATTATTGCTCTTTTAGGGGTGTTGTGCGTAATATCTCGTTGAGAAACGTCAAATCTTTGGAAGTAATACAGCAGTTATTGTTGAAAACACCGTCCGATGGCGCCCTGGTTTCTGAACCAAGGCGCAGAAAGAGGAGCATGTCACAATATTTTATTAGGTTTTTAATAAGAAAATCCGCCGCCCATAAACGTAATTTTTTTAGTATGTTTAGAGTTTAACTATTCAGTTATGACCGTAAACATACATGATCTCAGAATCCACTTGCGTGCTGCTTTAATGGCGGACCGTACATTTGCCGCTTCCCACTTTCGCTCCCTTCCCTTCCCATATCATCTCTCCCGCTCTCCCCACCCTCCCTTCTACATAAAATGGCCATAGCCCTGAAATGTCTACGTTTCCTATCGCGAACCAACCACGGGGAACTGTTTCGACGAGAACGTGGTATCAGCGTTCGGCTGGATCTCGCATTCTCACAAATTCGACGCAAGTCGCAGCCACAGTCCGACGCAGCCTCCGGGTGTCTGATCTCCGCGTCCCGCGATGGCCTCCCGTAGCAGACGCTGAAAATCTGGCAATAGGGCCTCGGTATACCTAAGACGTGCTGGAAAAGTGTTAGGCTGAAAAACTGAAAGGAAGACACCGCAGAAAAAGAAAAAAAATTGTATAAGCGACGCTAAATTTGGCTTCGGCGTCTTTTGGTTTTTGTGTCATTATACTCGACTCTACAAAGATTATCGCCTCCTCCCCCAAAAGTTGTGCGTAGACCAGCATCCCCGGGAAATCCGATACTACGAAACGATATGTACCCCGCGCTTATAACGCGAGAGCACCGGCGTTCTTGGTCAACGTGGTTCGTTGAAACTTCAGAGCCGCGCAGTCACACCACGAATACATCACGCAAAAAAGACAGTCTGTAGACACTATCTCAGGCGTGTTTTTTTTGTTTTTTTCTGGTATGAGGGTCACCCAAAAAATGACTGTCAACATGTTCGAAGCGTTCATATCTATGATGATACGAACATCCGTGAGACGTCTTCGTAGAGAATCCCGTCATCGAGTCTCCAGGGAACGCCGTAGCTGTATGATGTATGAGCGGCGGGTCTGCGGCTTGAGGGGACATGGCCAGATTAATATGCCATAGCTAGCGTATCATGTACCTTTTTTTTTAAAAGAAGACATTTTGCATTTGTAGCGTGGTTACAGGATTAATAATTTATTTATTTATTTATTCTGCTTAATGTGCCCACAAACAGTTCGAGACCTTATTAGTGCGCACATATTAGACGCTTTTAGTTTGGGCGTACGCAACGTTCCTGCGTACGCAAGCTCGTTGCGTACGCCCAAACTAAAAGTGTCTATTGCAAGCAATAAAAGAACAGATACAGATAAACCAACAAGCAAGACGTGATGGGAGGGGAATGAAAATACTGCGTTTCTACCCTACCTGATTGTGCGAAATAAAATAAAAAAGCGAGAAGTTTGACAGTGCTGAACTTTTTTCCTCTTCGTCTGCGCAGACTCTACGCGCGAGGAGTTCCTTCCGCTGTACAACAGCCACAAGTACGGGCTGTTCCCGAACGGCACGCTGTCCATCCACCAGCTGGAGCCCGAGGAGTCCGGCTACTACCTGTGCAAGGCCTCCAACGGCTTCGGAGAGGACCTCAGCAAGCTCGTCTTCCTCACCGTCAAGCGTGAGTCGCGGCCCATGCGTGCGCAGCAAGAAAGTTCCGCGATAACCGCGGCTAAAAACGAAATTCATCGGAAAGGGAAGGCATAAGTCTCATCCCTGCTGCGTAGTTAAAACTTTTATGAAAGAATAAAGCGTACGTACGAGTATGCGTAAATAAGAGCATTCCATCTGTAGCGGAGCTCTGAGGTCGACTAATGTATTTTTTCTTCCATTCAACACGGCTAGAATGTTCCACAGAGTTCTAATATTAAAATCATCACGTTGATCTGAGGAAGAAAGAACATGATTTGAAGTCACGGAAGCCCCCACATTCGCATAGGCAGCAGTGACATGAACAGATGCGCGCGCACACACGGCGTGCAGAAAGGACACGGAGAACCGGACGTCCACATGCGAAACACAAGTTCCCTCGCTCACGCAAACACGGAAAAGGGCGCAGAAACGCACTCCCGTACTACTACAACAGACGCACACAGGCAATGACGAATTCACACGAACGATCGAACGGCGCGCAGTCCTTTAGACTCGCGACTAGGATACAAAATGGGCCAGGCTCGACTGACCACGCGATCCCGCAATCGAAACGAACGCTTCGTTCACCAAACCGATCAAACGAGGGCTCGAAATCTTCAGACATTCCAACTTCGTCCCGCCATGCTTCGTGCTATACACAAAGAACTTACGACAGGTTTACTTCGAATCTCCAGCCGCCAATCACGGCTTTTAAAGAAAGGAAGAAGGAAAGAGAGAAGGAGAAAAGACGACCTTTGGCCTATACTGCGCCAAAGGCAGCTAAAAGAACCGAATCCAAAATGTCAGAACAGCGGCACATAGAAAAGAGACAGGCCGTCTCGAGCAAGATTTCCTCCACCATCGCCAAGTATATAAGGCCGACGCTGCCTGTCACAAGCTCCCTAGCTTCGCACCGCCACGCATAACTCTCATCTCCGTCTAGGGAAAAGGGGAAGGAAGGAGAAGCTAAAGAGCCTAGATATTTGAGAGAGGGAGCGACATGCACTATGTGGAGCGTGCGCAATTTAGAGCTGGTCGCCCCCTGCGCCGACTGATTGCAAGTGCGCGTGCGCTGCGTCGTCGGGTGGCGAGGAGGGAAGCAGGCGGAGAGGCTCAGTCTCAGACGCACCCAGACGACCGACACTTTCGTCACCTTCTCCCTTAAACCACATGAACCCGAACGAGAAGTTGGAAGCACTCTGAAATATAGGCTCTTTAGTAGGAGCAACGAAGCGCTGCACTCTCTCTCTCTGTAAACGGGATCTCCACTCGCCAAGCGGGCAAGATTCGGCTTTGATCCCCGGGCATTCATCGGGGAGTCCCGTGCTTGACGCAAGACAAACACGCTTCCCCCGGCCGCCCGCGCTTTTCGCCCGCCGTGCTCGGAGATTACGGGGCCTTGGGGCGGGAGGACCCCCCTCGCGATCCACAGCCCGGGAATGAATGTTCGCGAACGAGGCAAGATGAGCTGGGCGGACCGCGCCGGTGGGGACCACGGCCGCCGCGCGGGTGGGAACGCTCCCGAGTGTCGGCACATCGCGTGATCGCCATCACTCGGGTCGCTTGTTGTCGCCCCACAAGGCCGGCAATCTGGCGCAGAATCTGCGTGTTCAGTTACTCTTGACGATAAAGCTGAAGGCTTTGGGGGAGCTATATATGTAGACGCGTGCAAAGTTGGCGAGCTTTTTGTTTATTTTTCTTCTTTCCAAGAGAAGGAAACAGTAAGCCCGTTTAAAAAAATCGTGTTTGTGCATTCTAAAAAAAAAAATCCTTGTGTGTTTATGTTTTTGTAAAGCACTTGGAAGACCGAATTGCTGCAATCTGTGGAAGGAAGCTTGATAATGTGGATGCTTGGGCTCTGTTCCACCCAAACTGTGAAAAAAACTCGACAAATGACGAAACTGAAAAAAAAAATGTTTGGAACCGAGAAAGAAAACGGCCCGCGCTGCGACATTGATCGCGACGTTCCACCACGTACTTACACCCTGCGAAGTAACCGACAGTTTTATTTTTCACATCTCGTTAAGCGGTGAATAAATATACGCCGGTCATGTTGAAGGTGTTCTTTTTTCTTTTTGTGGAAAAAGCGATTAGACATGTTTAATCAACCAAAGTAACACTTTTTCGTACGTTCCTGTCGTCGCACTAGTTGCAGTAGACCAATCTCGTACAGTGACTGGTTAAATGGAACCAGCCACGGTCAGTGAATTCGCCGTAAACCTGGACTTTTCTTTCTTGTTATTTGTGTGCGTAGCTGGGAGCGCCGTGATGGTGCAATTTTGGCTTCGCTTCATTGGTTCCACCGGATTGTGAAGTCCGCTCCAGTGGAACTTAAAAGTTGTTAATGACATGCCTAATGCGTCTTTGCTCCTAATAATGTTTCCTTCTGTGCTAAAAAAAGCTTTTTACTTTTGTTTTGTTTTTATTCCAACGTACATTGATGTGTCGTCCCCGATTAAACGTTTACATCTTTGTAGTCGCCGAAAGGAGTGACTTCGACCTAGTTTCCTCCTCGTAACGCCTAAAAGACGTTCGTTGGGATCTTAACGACACGCCTTTGGTTTAACCTGTCTTACAATATCTTTACTTTTTTTTAAGTTAAGCGTTTTGTTGTTGTTCTTTTAGTTTTGCATGATGTCCATACTTCTAAGGACAAGAGCTGTTTTTGTCCGCAGTAAACGAGGTAATAAACTAAATAAAACCGAGTATGATCTAGCGATAGATCGCAAGCTACGATGCATCAAAAGGAATCCGGAAATAACTTACTGACATCATGCCCGTCAATCTCAATATAAAAAAGTGATCACAAAGTTAGCTGGTTTCCTAACACTAATTGTTTCTAAGAAAAAAGATTAAATGTAATTTTTCTTAGTAGTAGAAGCAGTTGACTGAGTTCTCTCAAGCACCGCGGCCCAAAATGCACATCTCGCTTACTTATATTCCCTACCCTTTTATCCTCTTTCTTTTTTTAACTTCTCTAAGTATCTTTTTTTTCCCCTAAATATAATCTAAAGCATCGGTCTCCTAGATGAAATAAACGGGACATACGTACTACCAACAAACATTCCGAAACGCAGCGATAAAAAGACAACATCGCACGGCGTCTGAGTTTTCTGCTTGAGCTACCCAACCTGCTGCTTATTAATGCATTCCTAGTCGTCTTTTGATGACGCTACAAGAAACGACGTATCGTACAAAACAGTGTAAGTAAAACAAAATTCCCTAAAAATAAATATAAAAAAACACTGCTTGGCCGTCTTCTTCTTCCTCTTGCGAAACCAGCGACAGCGGCGCTTGAGCGTTCCATGATGGCAGGTGGCAACACCTGCAGCGTGATGAATGAAGAAAGCCATCACTGCGTCGACAGACACACGACGCATGACAGTGATAAATATAAAAAGGGGGCTCGATGAAGATGCTAGACGCACACAGATGCAGAAGGCACACACAGAGTATACACAGCAGGCAAGCAAGTAACAAGCGAGACGTATGTGGTGTGGATGGCGGGAGTCTTCTCTCGCACGCCCGCTGGTCTCACTTCCACTATATATCCCTAAAAGACTCGCAGCAGCAGACTACTGAGCAGACGACGCCGTGATAGCAGCCATTCCTTCCCCAATTTTTTTTCTTGGGAAAAGGTGGGGCGGGGTGTTTTTTTTTTTGGGGGGGGGGGGTCTCTTTGGGAGTTAGTGAAAGTAACTTTATTTTATTTCCGCTTCGGTCCACTTGCTATCATAAACGGCGTGTGCAGTCTGGACCGAGTCCTCCTACATGTACTGCAAGGGTGGAGGCAAAGCGGGACCCGGAAAAAGTTGGGAGGTGCTTAAAAGTGAGATGCATCGACGGTGAATCTGGAAGAGCAAGCTGTCCGTGTCAGCTTACTCAAGTGGACAGCAACAGAGCAGGATCTTTTTATTATTTTTATGCAGCTTTATATGATCGCTGCGTTGTATACATATATACAGCCAGAAGCTTTACGCGATACACTGAAACGACACATCTTCTTGTGCCTGCGGACCAATCGTGGCATGGGAGTTTATTCTTGAGTTGACAGTAGTCTTGCATTGCGGGGTCCCGGCAGATAACTGGGTTGGCCAGCAGTGCACCAAAACGAACATTAACGCCAGGTGTACAGGGCTGGAGATGTTGACTGTTATGTACTCATATATATATATATGTCTATATATGTGTGTGTGTGTGCGTGCGTGCGTGCGTGCGTGCGTGCGTGCGTGAGTGCGTGCGCGCGCGCGCGCGTGCGCGTTGTGGGAAATATGGGAAAGATAGGCCAAAACGTTGAAAGAGACGCTCGTATCCGGACGCAGCTCATGGGTGGGAATAGTTTACAAAAGCTATGAACTTACTTTCCTTGCATGGTAGCACGCAGTGACTTTGTCTCATCGCCTTTTGTGGAAAACTAAACGGAGGGATTTTATGTGAGCTCTTCACCTACTTCATCGAACTAGGTCCTCGAAATTTATAATATACCCCTTTCGAGAGTGTGCCCTTTGTTGGAAACTGTGGAATCCCTACACAATGGTGAAAACAAAAGACACCGCCAATATTGGAACTCTTAAAGCTCCACTAATGAAACTTCATTTCTAAATTATGTAATTTTAGAAATTCAAATTTTGTGATTCTGCTTGTTTCGCCATTGTGCAGTGCTTCAAACTTTCTAGCAATGAGCACGTGACTTAATAAAGGGTCTAATAAAGTATGATGGGCTAGAGGGGGAGGTGTTTTGATCGCTCTTGCGAAAGTGACTCGGTGATTCAGCATGCGGAGCTGTGCTGGGTTCTAGCGGGCCGGAGTGGATAGCAGCGTCACCCTGCACTACAGGGAAGGTGAAAGAAGTACACCAAGGGTTCACAGGCCCACCATAACTACATGTCTTCAATGTGCCGAGCTCAATGCGCCGTGCCCAATTTCGTAATGGCAAACGAGGAAAGATTTATTTTTGCGGTGCATCACGATTGCGACCAAAGGTGAAGACATTTTCTTCTTTTTTCTCGTCCCCAGTATGGAGGAGTGCCGTTGTGGCGCTGCTGCGAGCTTATCGATGCTATACTTCGTTTCAGCTTGGGTCCAGACGCAGCCGATGCTACAAGCACGAGCGTGTGGCCCTGAACAGTGCCTGTACTGCACGAGTGCGCGTGCTTGGCAGGGACGCTGGAAGCCCGGAGCTCGCGCTTGTAGCATCGGCTGCGTCTGGACCCAAGCTGAAACGAAGTATAACACTGCGTGCCAAGCAGCCTTGCCATTTTCTCCAGCTGGACAAAGTGAGCGATTGTCACGCCTCCTTTTCCAGCCCACCGTATATTAAAGATACCATGAGATGATTTTTCAACTTCTTTTTCCTTAGTTTTTCTGCTCGACTCAAAAGCAAAATAAGAAATCACGTGGTCGTGACGTAGTGATTTACCGGGTGCGATGACTCCAGGCTGCCGCCGTGATTTTTAAGCACACCGTGGGTCTTGTCATTCGCAAGTGGTGGAAAGGGCTGTGATGCAACTCATTGGTCTCGAAAGCGAATCCAAATATTCGTCGACGGATTGATTGCTGGCAACCGCATACGTCCGAACGTCGCGGTGCTCTACTCCAATGCGTGATTGGGTTTAAATTTTTTCGTACCGAAAAAAACGGCTTTTTGGCTTTCTACTTTCATGTACTAGTTTTCCTTTGGTCCACTAAACGATATGCGATTAGTAAAATACCAATCTATAATCATTTATCCCAGCCCCAAATTCATTTCATTATTCCATTAAAACACTCTTCTCGTATCAACCAGTTTCCACTTGTGAAATTTCCGATTTTTCGTCCTTTTATAGCCACTCCTAACTTCCTCCTTGGGTTTTCGCTCCATGCAGAAACAATTCACAGAGCCGGAGTGGGCAGCCGACTTTTTATTTCAACGCTCAGTCAGCCCCGAACTTTTTTTTTTCTTTCTCTTCGTGACTTATTTGCTTCTCCTTATCTTACTGGTTTTCACTCCTCGAATCAACTCAACCAAACTTCCTCGATATGTCCGCTCCACGCAAGTCGTCCTTCGTTTTCCACAAGCCCCCCCCCCCCCCACGCCGTCCATACTGGCCCCGTTCAACAACGAAACGAACAAACAAAAACGAAGAAGGAAACCAAGAAGAAAAACACATTCGAGTTTAAATAAAATGTTCCCCTCTCTCCAGCACACACAGAATTTTGGTGGAGTAAGAGTCTTTCCGACATCGACAAATGTCACCCTTATTCCTCGTAATGCTTCGTTCCCCGTGGCACTAAACTCAGAATAGCTCCGCTTATAAATTTTGTATTTGTTTTTTTCACTATAGTTTCCATGCAGATCGCCCCTACGGAGTCCCAAAAGGCGCTCTAGAATCAATTTTAATTTGGCGCCCCCCCCCCCCCTATTTTTGCGCGAGACCCCTAGGGCCCGGAATTAAAAGCACAAACGACTTTCGCGTCACATCCTGTACAATTTCTCTCCTCTTTCTCTCTCTCTCTCTCTCTCTCTCTTTCTCTCTCGTCAGTGAGTGGAGTGCGTCTGTGTCTGCGCATTTGAGTCTCCCCGTAAAAGAGCGAGAGCGAGAACCCTAAGAGACGGAGAGTGTTCTAGAATGCATCTCTCCTTCTCTTCTCCATCTCTCCCCCCCCCCCTTTTCTCTCATTAAATGTTAACGGAAATTAATTGTCGACATTCGTCCTGGCCGGTTTGCTCTCCGTCGACAAAAAAGAAACACAAAAAACATCAACAGCAACTGACGGGTGAAACATTGGAGCGTGTAGGAACGGCCCGTTTCCCTCTCTCTTCAGAATAAAACTGCTTTCGCTTAATTTTTTTCCTTTTTCTTTTTATTTTTCTGATCGAGAAACGCCCATCGACAACCGCGTAAGACTCTAGCCACCAATTGTGCCGTCGCAATAGGAGCATGTGTGACCGTGTGACTGGCGTTCACAGGGACGCGTAACATTTCTATGAAATCGAAGAGAGCACGCCTGAAAGCCTAATAAGCAATGGAAGTCTTTTACATATTGTGTTCATATTGTTTTCGTTTTCTCCTCACTCGGCTAATCTGGATGCGTATGCGTTTGCTTGGACAACGCTGGGCTCTCCTACTTTGTTTCGATCGTTCTTCTAAGCGAAAGAAAAACACTCGCACATACAAGTTAACGTTTCTCTTATGTAATCAATTCGTTCTGTACGTCTCAGAATTGTGTACACTGATCCCATAGTCAACGTCGTACGAGCTGAATGTATGTTGTCTCCTCCACGAAATGTTAGTCTTGTCAGTTATCTTTACTTTCGCTTGAATACATTATTACGTCCCTGGCCAAGATATCGGGTTCACCCATTAGTTATTGACTCACATATATGTTGTAAGGCTACATCTCCTCCAGTTGGATGCAAATAATCGTTTAATGTTCCGGGGTATGAAGCTATTTTCACTACATAAAACATTCCTGTATTTGTTTTGTTTTTTCGGACTATTAATTACTTTAAAAAAAGACACGTATTCCAAAGAATATACCTAAATCAACATACAGCCACTGTTTGCTCTACGCAGAGTGCGTTCGTAATACGTTTTATATATACAGGAAGCACACAATTATATATCCTGTTTTGGGTTATTGTCTAGTCTTATATGTATATAAATAGAAAAACAAAATAGGTAAAACAAGATTGTGGACGATCATCACTCTTCTTGCGACGAAAAGGCTCTGAAAAAAAAAGACGTTTCAATTGAACACGCGTATCCATCATCACAATGTCAAACTCTCCGCGGTAATACCTCACAACCGGGCACAGGGCAATATTCATCGTGATTTCCATCGAATGGTAATAGGAAATTCTACAATAAAGCACCCCCCCCCCTTTCCCTAACCGCCTCGCTTTGGGGGCACCAATTCTAAACGCGAGAGGGCCCCAAAGTCAGGATCGCTAGCAGATTCGCCAATGTAGACCGATGGAAAGGACATTCAATTTTGCCGTGCGGCAGGAGTCTAACAAGAAAAATAGTTACGAGACGAAGCGAATATTCAGTATCGACTGAACGGCCCGTTCGCTAAGGCTTCACTGATTCCGCCTTTGTTGTTAATTTCTTATCCTCCCCCGAGTTCGCAAGCGTATACATCATGGCTAGGCGGGTGACATAGATTGGCCGTACATGTTGAGACGATATCGAGTCTATATAGTTACGTCTACCATACTAAAAAACCAGCAGATGCACATTAGCTACGACGCATACCCTCGTTGACTGCACTCTATACGTTTGACTATCAAATAAGACGCTAATTAAAGGTATACCCCTCACTTATCGCGGCATTTCGGTGCGCGACAGAGTTTTTTCCCAAAATACAGGGTGTCACAAAAAAACATTTACAGGTTGTTTTTTTTTTTGCTCGCAAAAATAAACTAGGCATCACCGAACACCTCATTTTCCGGCCAAAGGTAGCGCTATACGAAGAGAAAGAAAGCTAGGTCACAACCAGATGCCTAGAGTTTCAGCCCGATCCGATACCTTATTCAAAATGTTATAAGTGATTTTTCTGAATATTTCAATGGGAAAATGGCGGCCGACGGAGTTTTCGAATACATGGGGCTCTATGGCACCAGAAACCGAAAACGGGCAAAAATGGGTTCCATTGATTGTATATATATATTCGTCATTAGCAGACGATCTTTTTGCTCAAAAGCGGCGCGCGTCCCGCCGGCAGCGACAGTCGCAGAACTAGAAACAGGCGCGGTAACAAGGAATTGCAAAGCAGACGAACATAAGTACCCCTGGAAAAAATAAAACAAAACAGTCAATAGAACCTTACAAACCATTTTTTAATCGATTTTGTGTTCGTTGAATATGTTTTAATAGTAAGGATGATAAAATCATGCAATGGCAACTTACATCTAAAAAGCTCGCGCCGCTTTTGAGTCGAAAATATCGTCTGCTATTTGTCGCCGGCTCTCGGCGCCGTATGCTCAGTTCGTTGGCTGCAGTTGGCGTCGCGACCGCTGGCGCCGCGACGCTAACTGCAGCCATTGTTTCAAGACCGGTGGCTTCGCTGCGTTTCCATAGAAGTTAAGCCTTTCCCTTTTTTTACTTTTTTCTCGGGTAAGTTTGCTTTCTGCAAATTTAATTTAAAAATGCACCACCTGCGGGCAACGCTGCATAAAATCGTAGCGCGATAGGTTAAGAAACCGATTTTTGCGGTCGATTTAAAGAGCCTGGCCGCTATCTGAGACACCCTGTACATTTGTGGTATCGTTATAAGTGGATTGCGCCGCACTCCGTTTCGCAATAAGTCCGACCGGAGCCGACGCCACCACCCGATGGTGGCAATCGGGTGGCGCCAAAAAGTGCACCGTCATGACGCTCGTCGTCTTTGTACGTTTGCTATGCAAAGAACAAGTTCGTCTGCTTCAATTGCAGGGGTGTTGCAGTGACGTCAGAACGCTGAGCTTTGATTGGTTCTCGATCGGAAGGATAGTAGGTACAGCTCAATGCTAGCTGCCTTGAGGTCAACCCACTATCCTTCGATCAGAGCCAATCAGAGTTCGGCGTCGTTCTGACGTCACAACAACCCCCCCCCCCGCAAAAGAAGCAGACGAATTTTCGTTCCGCATATCAACGGCTAAAACAATCACGCACGGTCAAAAAAAAAAATAAAAAGTTCTAGATCACTGCGCATTTACTCAGATAGCCGCTGATGGCAAACGCACAAAGACGACGATCGCCGCGTGACGGTGCACTTTTTAGCGCTGCCCGGTTGGCTTCATCGGATCGCTCGGACTTGGTAAGTTTATATATAGCGCTCACGTGATGTAATTTGCCGTCTTTTGGACGACACCTTTCGGGCTCTAACGACCGCATCGCGCTGGATGTGAACGGACGTGCGTATACTGTATGCGGAGAGCCGACGTGAAATTTACTTCCGCGGTGTCGAGCACGACGCCGTTACACGTCTGAGCGAAACCTCTACTGCAGCTGATAAACATATCGCCCAACCACTTCCGGTGTATCCGCTCCCAAATCTCCGAGTCGGGCGACGGGCGGTACGACGAATTTTTGAATGCATTTGAATTTGAATAGCCTATACTTTATTGTTGCTCGTTTTTTCTCCTTCATTTGTCTTTTTGGTTGACTTTCTTCTTTCCTTTCAAAGCAGTCGAATCGCTT
>JAZHYW010012070.1:0-78602 GCA_037355805.1 Ixodes ricinus
GTAACGACCTACGATGGAAAGAGCCAAGAGAACCCGCGCCGTCGCTCGAGCAGCAGTCACCCGGACAATCTCGCAAATGGAGGAAATTCTGGTCAGCCCCGATCCAGCCAAGGACGAATTGCAAAACCACGCAGATTATCTTCAACAAAGGCAAGCACATTTGAAAGATCTAGATAGGGAAATCGCCGCGCTAATCGACGAGGAAGGACTCGAAAACGAAATCGCCAGTCAGATGGAGTACGAAAAGAACGTCAGCTTTGTTATGTCAAGAACCCGTCGCCTTCTGAATGCGGAAACTACCACCCAAGCACCGACCGCAGCGTCCATTCCACGGCAGCATCCTCGAACCGTAGCCCTACCAAAACTCCAAATACCAAGTTTCGATGGAAATCTCAGAGACTGGCAGGGTTTCTGGAATCACTTCCACGCGACAATACACATCAACCCGGATCTGCCAAAAATCGAAAAGTTCAAGTATCTTCTGTCATACCTCACCGGCCAAGCCAAGCGCGCAGTTGAATGGATTCGGCTCTCAGAAGAAGAATACGACGTTGCAGTCAAGGTACTAACCGAGCGCTTCGGACGACACGATGTTCTAGTGGATGACCATGTTGACCAGCTTCTGGCCTTACCAACCATCAAGAGTTCCGACAACGTCTCCCAGTTGCGACAAATGTACGACAACGTGACCTTCCGAGTAAGCTCCCTTGAGAATTTAGGAGTTCCCCCGCTCAGTACGCGGTTGTACTCAACAGAGTGCTCATGCGGGCCCTCCCACAAGATCTTGTCATTTTATACAGGCAAAAGATGAAAGAATCGGGGCAGGGGGAATGGAGAAATCCTGATATGGACCACCCCACTACCTCAGGACCGGAGCAAGTAAAAGCCATGATGAACTTTCTACGTATTCAGGTTGAAAGTCGAGAGGAATCTCACGCATCTGACACAACAACAAGCCTGAGGAACAACGCACCACCAGGACATGGGGACTACCAGTCAAATGAGCAACAAAGATTTCCATCAGCGTACATGTTAGCAGCGGGCTCATCGTCCACATCTACTTCGTCATGCCCATTCTGCGACACGACGGAACACGATCTGCAGGATTGTCAAGCGACACTGCCAACTGAAAACAAGCGCCATCGTCTGAGGATAGCAAGGCGCTGTTTTCGCTGTGGCAAGATCAACCATCTCGCCAGGGAATGCCGCATGCCAAGACATCTCGCCTGCACTCGCTGCAATGGCCGCCACCTCACTATCCTTTGCGATGTTTGGCAGGGAATTCCAACTTCTGCCCAAACAACCAGCGGAACATTCACGTGTCATTCCATGCCAAATAACTCCATCAAACGACAAGCACACGTGTCAAACGCACCCACGACCACGTTCAATTCCACAACAATACTTCTACAAACAGCTAAAGCCTGGGCCATTGGAAACTCGAACAACATCCTGGTCAGGATCCTAATGGACAGTGGCAGCCAATGAACATTCATACGACGTGACGTGTCTGAAAATTTAGGATGCCCAGTACTCGGCAACGAGGAGATTACCATATTCACATTTGGGAACACTCGCATTCCAAAGCGACACTATTGCCGACGAGTCCTGGTAACCATGTTATGCCAATTTAACCACACACGGATCACACTCGAAGCTTTGGAAATTCCGGAGCTATGCACCATGAGCTCCCCTCCCATCAGCAGTGAGCTTCTAAACAAGCTGCGGATTCACGGGCTCGTAGCCGCCGATGTCCCTCCAAAGGCCAATGAGCGAAGCGAAATCGGCGTTCTCGTTGGTTCGGATAATTATTGGAAGATTGTAACAGGTGAAATTCTTCGCGTCGACGAGGAACTTACAGGCGTGAACACCATCTTTGGATGGATGCTGCAAGGCACACACACATCGTCAATTTCTGAATCTTCAAGGACGATAACGACCCTCTTTCTGGCATGTGAACCGCTTCAAGACTGCCAGAACCATTTTGATCCATCCGAGATGTGGCGCCTCGATTCCATTGGAATCACCGACTCACCAACAGTACACACTGAAGAGTGTTCGACGCTTTTGGAATTTGAGAGTAACATCGTTAAGGTGAACAACCGTTACGAAGTTCCTCTCATGATAAGGTCACCTGGCTTGGGATTCGACAACAATAACCGCACCGTGGCAGAATCACGCCTTCGAGCACAATTACGACGATTCAGCCAACACCCAGAAACACTTCTAGAGTACGACAACGCAATCGGGCAGTATTTTCAAGACGGTCACGCAGAACGTGTTTGCCCATCACAGCCGATGTCAGAAAACGTATATTATCTACCACATCATGCCGTTGTTCGACGAGAAGCAGTCACCACAAAAGTCCGCGTCGTGTTCGATGCATCTTCGAATGCCGCCGGGAAGATCTCGTTAAACAGTGTTCTCGACAAGGGCCCGAAGATCGATACAGATATACTTCGTATGCTTCTAACGTTTCGCAGTTCTCCGGTCATCACCACAGCGGACATACAGAAGGCGTACCTCCAAATCAGCATTCGTCAACAAGATCGGGACGCGCTTCGTTTCTTGTGGCTAGAGCACCTTCCAACAGATAATCAACCAATTCCAGCCTTTGTTGATTGGCGAATGACCCGAGTGCCCTTCGAAGCATCTTCAAGCCCATTTTTGCTAGCAGCCACGCTGAAACATCACTTGAAATCCCTGGAAGACGAATACCCGGAAATGGCAGTTCGCCTCCAAAATTCATTCTACGTCGACGATCTCATTCTTGGGAGCCCGACTGAATCCGATGCGTTAATTGCGTATCGCGAAGCAAAAACAATCCTGTCAATGGCAGGCATGGAGCTCTGAAAATGGAATTCAAACTCAGAATCTCTCAGGGATCAATTCCAGCAAGACGGAGTCTCCTACGAAAGCACTGCAACAAAAGGCAGCACAGTAAAGGTATTAGGTGTTTCATGGGACACGAAAACCGATGATCTAATTATGAGTACGCAGAACGTTTCTACTTTTCTGACAACAGCACCAACTACGAAGCGCTCGGTACTTCATGCATTTTCGAGGTTGTATGATCCCCTGGGGTACTTGGCACCATTCACAATTCGTGCAAGACTGTGTTTTCAAACCTTGTGGATACAACAACGACTCTGGGATGAAGATCTCCATGGAAACGAGAAAACAGAATGGAATTCCTGGTGCACAGAATTAACCCATCTTTCATCACTAAGAATTCCTCGATGCGTGCGACCCGCGCAATCCCAGGGCAGCCACAGCGGGGAGCTACACGTATTCACCGATGCAAGTCCCCGAGCATATGGAGCAGCAGTATATGTTAGAGTCTCTTCGTCACAGGATTTATTCGAAACGCGCCTTCTAATCAGCAAGAATAGAGTGGCGCCGGTAAAACCGGTAACTTTACCTAGATTAGAATTACTCGCATGTCTGATTGGTGCAAGACTTCACAGTTATATTCAAGACATTCCAGGTTTTGATAATCTACAGTCATACTTCTGGACAGATTCTAAGGTTGCACTGAGTTGGATTTGTAGTGACGCTACTAGATGGCAGCCCTTTGTTAGAAACAGAGTTACCGAAATTCAGCGACGCACGAAGGAATCTGCATGGGACCACTGCAGAAGCGAAGACAATCCTGCAGATTTATTGACAAGAGGAGTATCGGCCCCTTTTCTATTGCACACGAGCACGTGGTGGACCGGTCCAAAATGGCTCGCACTATCTAAACTGAACTGGCCAACGCGACTCTCAGTTGCCAATGGTGCACACGAAGTAGACATGCCTGAACAAAACAAGTCCATCCTAGTCAATCCTGTGGCAGTACCACACGCCACTGGCACACCGACAAATTCGTCGTTGATGAATTTGCACAACTACAGCAATATCAACAAGGTTATTCGAATAACCGCATGGATTCAACGGTTTCTAACAAATGCATCATTGCATCAAGGTTCTAAGGCCGGACCACTAACAGCTGATGAGATTTCTCAAGCAGAAACATATTGGATCCGAAGAGTGCAAGATGAGAGATTTCCAATCGAAGTTGCGGTTCTCAACGAAGGCAAACAAGTGCCTTGCACGTCAAATGTAAGCCGATTTCACCCATTTCTTGCACCTAACGGTGTTATACGAGTGGGCGGCCGCTTGCAACAGCTGCATGAATCCTACGACCTTAAGCATCCTATTCTGCTTCCAGGGTACGCCACTCGGATGTGAGTACAGCTGACGGTATCTGCTGTATCGTATCTGCTATGATACGTTCACGCACCTACGGCTCTTCCCTGTCCAGTCCGCGAGCGTGATTTCAGGACGTCATGATACACTTACCGAATTACGCGAACGATTTTGGATTATCAAGGGACGCCAGAATGTCAAGCGGGCCATCAACACCTGCCTTCTTTGTCGTCGAAGAATGCTAAAGGCTGCAACCGCACCAATGCCACCGCTGCCACGAGAACGCATAATAGAAACTGGGCCATTTGACGTTATCGGAGTGGACTTTTGTGGTCCCATGTACATACGAGCCGCATCACAAACAAAGGCCTACGTTGCTCTTTTCTCCTGCGCAGTAACACGAGCGGTTCATTTAGAACTGGTCTCCAGCATGTCGACCACAAACTTTCTAATGGCATTCCGACGATTTGTTTCGAGGCGAGGAATACCGTCTATAGTATATTCAGACAACGCCCGCACCTTCCACTACTGCGACGAGCGCTTCCGCATGCTCTCCAGTTCAGAAGTTCAAGACTATTCGAGCGGACTTCGGATTCAATGGAAATTCAACGTCGAAAACGCCCCCTGGTGGGGAGGATGGTGGGAGAGAATCATCAGAACAATCAAGGACGCCTTGAAGAAAACGCTCGGACGCACAAGCCTCACATTTGAAGAACTCACGACTACCCTCTTTGAAGTGGAGGCGGCCGTAAACTGTAGACCCCTCACTCACATTAGCACGGACCCCGATGAGTCGCAACCACTAACACCATCGCATCTCTTAATAGGCAAACGAGCGGTTAGCCTTCCACCAAGGTTGACAGGGTCGGTACCAACCTCAACAGCCCCAGAATTGAGACGAAGAGTGATGTACCGTCAGCGACTCATAACGCAACTGTGGAAGCGGTGGAAACGTGAATATCTTCTTCTCCTTACATCGGCTCACCAAAGCCCTTCCGAGGAAGCATCAAGAATACAAGGAGGAGACATCGTCATTGTAGAAGACGACCAGACACCGCCCCTAATGTGGAAACTTGGCAGAGTCACCCAGACGTTTCCAGGCAGAGACGGGATAACTAGAGCATGCGACATCCGTCTGGCAAACAAGCGGATCATTCGCAGGCCCATTCAACGTCTGTATTTGCTTGAAACTTAGACGCACTTTGCATCCCCCAGTTCTCGCCGTCGGGGCGGGAATGTGTTGGAGAAAGAAGAGAAAGAGGAAGCGCTCGGGACACGGGACGATGAAGGCAGACCAATAAACCGACTCGAGCGGAACGGTTCTCCCGGTTTTATCTTCAACACGTATAAGTGATTGAAACATCCGTGTTTAGTATGTCGGCTGCCAAGATTTCCTTGAACTGCTTTCCACGCTTACTATGTGCACAGATGTTCCGGTGACTTGTACGTAAGCTTTCGTAACATAATGTAACGCGAGAAAACGGGGATGTGTGAACTAGCCTTTACTTCGTATATATCGGTTATATTAAGCCGCTTCCGATATTGGTCGTCGTTGCTATTTGCTCGCTTTTTACCGAGTTTGTTCAGAAATAACTTCGATTACAGTGGCATAGGCGGAGCGCAAATTCGTCTGCTTTGCTTCTTGTGACGTCAGAACGCCGGGTTTGATTGGCTCTGATTGAAGGATAGTGGGTAGACCCCAAGGCAGCTTGCTTCGAGGTCTACCCACTGTTCTTCAATCAGAGCCAATCAGAGCTCGGTGTTCTGACGTCATCACAACCCCAGAAGAAGAAGCAGACGAACTTGCGCTCCGTATAGCTTGTGCACAACTTTTTATGGTATATCTTGCGTTTCACAATCGTGTAAGTTACAGGCGGGAGGAGAGGTGAGGGTAACTTGTGTGCTTGAATGGTACATATTCCCCTTAAGAATTAACAAAATACCCTTAGTCTGACTTCATGAAAAAGTCACGAAAATGCGTCACTTGTTCCTTTTCTAAAAAGCAACTATAGGTGGTTACTTCATTCCTGAAAAGAGTAACTAATTACAAATGACGCGTAACTCGTGACGCTTTACTTACAAGGCTGCTTCCACACTAATGTTTAAATTGTCAAAAGATAAATAAAATAGTGCTTCTTTAAATTTGAGAGATTATTTACTTATGCTTATGGAAGATAAGTTACAAAAAAAATTATAAAATACTTTAGGTTTTCTTAATCGTATTCCAATGCCGCACTACTCTTCAACCAGAAGGCCCGAGTTCCTTCGGAATTGGAACACGGCACATGGGCGTACATTGAGTTATTCCCAGAAAAATCAATATCAAAGAAACGTTTCGCGGAACCCAGACACTCAGGTTAAACCCATTCAAGACCTGAGACACCACAGAAGCAGGAAATAGGCTTACCAAAGAGGACCCTTCGCGAAAAACGGATCGGCTGAGTATTTTTTTCTGCATGTATTCCAAAAGGACATAGCACAACAGTTATAAAGTATTTTACTTATTTATAGCTTAATGGAACCCTCAAACCGTTCTCTTTTATTGCACTGAATTATCTTTGAAGGTTAATCTCCTGATGGTCACAATACATAAGAAATGCGTTTGTTCTTAGCTCCATGCACCGACTAGAGAAAACACCGACAACATTGCATCGACAAAAACAAAACAAAAAAGAAACAAAAAAAGTGGGACGTTTACGCTTTTGGCTCTCTTCACCAGTTAGCTTAGCGACTGGCCTAACGCGTGGCATGTCCGCTCGACAGCAATTTCTGGAATGCAGATACTGGCGCTAAGCTGAGTTTTCACAACGTGTGACTAGGGTGTCAAATTTTTATCTGCCTGACACAGAGCGGATGACCGCGGTGCTTCCTGCCAAATAGCATCTCAACTGACGGTGGTGTGCCGAGTAGTTCGGACCTCATTTGACGTGCATTTGAAACAGTAATAACTATTGGAGAAATGTGGCAAAACAAGTCAAATGTCGAGCCAACCTCATCAAGTGACGTGGCATGTCCATATATTTGGAATTGCTCTAGCCTGCAACGTTTTCGACGTTGCCAAGCTACACTACGCCGTACAAGTGTTACATTGCGCACTACGTCACCTTCAGGTGGTTCAACGCATTTTGCCACTCATACGGAGCTTGTCCTGGAAGCCCAAGCGCCACCACAATTTGTTCTGACCCTTTGAAACGGGAGGTCTCTGCCTCCTGCATATTTTTGTAGGCAATTGCTATCTAGGTTTATCTTCTTCAGAGACACACGTCATCTTTTCTTACGGACATTTTTTCAAGTTCATATTTTTGCGCATTTGCTACATGGGTTGTTTCAACGTTCCCGGAGCATTTTTTTCTGTAAGGATTTTCAAAGAAAGTTGTGGATGCACTTAATTTCCTTTGCGAATGTTTTTATTTTGAATACATGTGTGAGATCGGACGGAAACGTTTATACAAGGACCTCACCGAATATCTGTTACCACTACCAATCTATCCTACATTGACAACCGCTCAACCGGGAACAGACTTTTTCAGATGTGTTAAAAGGAGAATATCGCCAACAGCCAGAATTTTTTTTTCAATTGCATACATTTAGATTGTTTGTTAAGACGTGGCTCAAAAACCAGGGGATATTTGTGCCATGGACCTTAAACTGTAGACTCCGTAACCAGCCTGAAACTATTTATTTTTTATTTATTTATTACATGTACCCTCAGGCCTTTGGCATTGAGGAGGGGAGAGGTTACAAAATTAAATGATGATGAGGTAAAAAAAACAGTTACTAGAAGTAAAAAGAATGGCGTCTATCTATAGAATACTAGTTAAGGTGTTCTTGAACAGTTGGAGATCTTCTATCGAAGCTTTTGGTGCGGGGAGGTGATTCCACTCGTCTGATGTGCGTGGGAGAAATGACTGAGAAAAAGCATTAGTCTTGCACAATGGGATACCGACCTTATCAACGTGATCTAATCGAGATGAAACGTACTGGGGAGGTAAAATAAGTTCGGCGCGGAGACGGGGGTGGAAAAATAACTTGTGAAAGAGGCAAAGACGAAAGTTTTTGCGACGAGATGCCGAAGACGGTAAGCCGAGGCTGGATTTCAATGTGGTTTTACTCGCAGTTATGTTATAGTTGGACAATGCTATAGTTGAACACTGTTTCCTATTTTGTACCGATGCTTACCTCTCCTGGGACGTCCTTCAAAGGAGAATTAAGAAAGACGTCCTTTTAGCCAGTATGGAATTCGCTTTCTGCCAGTTGCTTCCAAAGACGTTGTGTGTTTGACCTTTATTTTTGCTGGGCTTACACAGCCTTTGCGGAGTAGGATGATCGACCGCATTGCTGAATGCCTCCGAGCTACTAAATCTCTATTTATTGAGGCGGTTCAGAAAGTCAGAAACGTTTACAAGTACATGAACGATACTTCTCACTGGCTGCAATTGCTGGATAGGTGTCTCATGCTGCCTGATTTTTAAACTGTCCCTTTTGTTTTTGTATATTGCATTGCATATCTCAATTTCTGGAGTGTACCCAGTGACATCCTCACCCGATTGCTTGTAAATTTTGTTTCAAATTATAATTTTCTTATAATAATGTTATTAAAAATAGTGTTGTGTCATGCTGGAAAGAGAATCGCTTAATAATGTAAATGGTTTGGATCCGATTCACGCCTGGCGCAAACGCTGTTTTGCTGCGATGACCTCTTAGCCCTCACTCAAAACCAATAAGCGTGGAGCATCGCGGCCACGCTTTTATCCAGGCTTCCCTTTTGGGCTTCATGAAGTACGAAACACGTAGCCAAACAACGTTTGATGTTAAAGGTAATCCAACATTTGGCAGTTTTTTCCTTCGCACTTTTTGGATATTCAGCAGCGTTAAACCACTTATTCCTTTATTCTCTCAGAGTTGTTAGAGAGCGTAGAAGTCTAATTACTTTGAAGGAACGTACGGAGGCAGCAATGACAGATCATGCAAAATAAAGGTCCCCCACGAAATTAAATTCTTTCTACACTGCTGGAATAAATTCAAATATTTTATTTGTGTGCACGAATTTGACTTTAGTAACCGGTGGGTAAACTTTCATTATATTTGGCTCGCAGACCTCTTTTTTTCTAACAAACAGTACGCAGAGAGAGAATGTGTGCATGTATGTCTATATGGTGCTTTAAGTTCTTTTGTTCACCATTTTAATGTTACGAGCTGTCTGCGCGTGTCGAAGACGATCATTCAACCTAGGAGGATTTGTTTGACCTCTAATATCTGGCGCGTATAAACTGGTGCGTTTAATCAGAGTTAATCTTAACATCACGTTCAAAGCGCCGAAACCACACAAAGACAATGAGAAAAAGGACGAAAACAAAATGTTCTCCTTGTGTGGCTTCGGAGCTTTGAACGTGATAACGAACCAACAAGCCCAAATCGCCATTCTAATAATCGTAACCATTGTATGTGAAAAGCACGACAGAGTGACGGGACAAAGGTGCGCTTGCACTGCGGAAGTGCTTTGTTGCGGTATCAACGAGTTCGTCGCCACGAGTGATGAGGTACGCTTTATTCATCGACAGTATTGAATGGAAGGTTTTATTACGTTTATTTAAAGTATCATATGAAGCGAAATGGTTGCAAAAGCCAAAATATTACGCGTGGAGACGATAAGTACGACCAGTATATTAATTCGACATATGATTAGTGTTTGTTCAATAGAAGAAACACCATTGCTTGGTCGTCGCTCGTTTCTAGAATTAACATTTGACAGCCCACGTAATACTTTTATTTATATTAGTTAATGCTTAGTATGGAAGTTTTAGGCTGGGTTAGTCTTTAATATTCATTCAGAGTGTATTTAGAGGTCATTCGGTAGAAAACACATCAACATTCGAACATCGCCCGTTTCTCTAGAATTAACATTCAAATTAAATGTAGACAAAACAGCAACTAATCTTAAATACTTGTAATGCCTGAGTACTACTTGAGCGACAAACAGAAAGAAACCGACACCGATAAGCCTTAAACACATGAGCACGCACGCGAAGATTTTGTTGGCAGGCTTGCAATCAGTAGTTCTTACTTCACGAGCATCGAGACACTGCAAGCCTGCCTAAAGTACCTTCACGTGCATGCTGCACCTGTTTGTGGCTTGTCTTTGTCGGTTGTTTGTTTGTCGCTTTAGTCGGACTCGGGCATTATTAGTTTCCCGTTTTTGGGTTGCGCGTTTTCGGAGTTTATTTTATTAGCGAAATCGAAGGCTGTTATTCGAAGTTTTTTTTTCACCTCAAAATTAGTGTTTTTCGAAGTTTTCGCTCTTCGTCCTCTAAAAGAAAAGCGTTTTTTATATGTTTAGTGTGATTGGCATAGGTAGAGAACATATTTATCAAACCCGAGTTCGCATGGACAAAGCAATAAGAGCTGAGCCATTGCCAAGGGAAAGGAAGGCTCAAATTTAAACGCAGGAAATACCAGACGTGTTCGAATATTGTCGGGAGAGGTCACCCCCGTCTTGTAGTAAGGAATCAATATACATTCTTTTTGTGACACTTAAGGACTAAAAGGGAACGAAAAACAGATGATCGGCAAAGTTGTCTCAGGATTCCAAGAAAAGATACAAAGCAGTCCGATCTCTACATAAGGCAGTCCCGAATTCCTAGTATGTCAGTTAAATTCGAATCATAAACATTTGTATCTACTACTGTTTTTTGTATTTTATCTGATTTATGACAACAAAAAAGCAGAGCCCTAGGCATTAGTAATGTGTAGCGAGGACAAGCGAGGACAAGCGCGGTTCCTTTTAAAATTAACATTAGAAATGAACAGTACAGCTAGAAGCTATCGTGAGCGGGGACGTGAAGCAAAGGCGCTCGCTATCACTCGGCGTGAAACGATCCTTCGCTCGTCGGATGTCGGGGACCGCCTGGGGCAGGTTCCGCGCTGTGCTTGGACGGTACGAGGAACTTGGACACGAAGGGCTTCTCCGTGCTGGCGTACATGTGGCGGTGTTGCCTGTGGACGCCGAGGTCGTACGGCGTGTACAGCGGTTGGCCGTTCTTCACCTTGCGCAGGTGGTGGTAGTAAAACTTGAACAGGACGATGAGCACCAGCGACTGAAGAGAGAGAAAAACAAGAGCAATGTCGTCCCAGTTCGGCGGAAGTCTCACCACAGCTGGAGTCTCGACACGGCGGAAGTATCAGCATGACCGATATTTTGAATTAACTGAAAAATTAATATGCTTCAAGTGCTTCGTTTTTTTTTTCGGTTTTGGTTTGCCATGCAAGCAGAGTTTGGCCAAATTCTCAATGCAGCCGAAATCTCAGATTCGCGGCCTGTTCACACACACATCATCGTGCTACTTCACCGCTATAAGTCAGGGCTGGATATAGCCCGGATCTTGCCGACACGGTGCTGACTTCGCACTGCTATATTCGCGACTCCAGCAAAACGAACGGCACTAAGCGGAAAAACCGGAAACCAGCCGGAACAGGTCGCTTTGCGCCTCTGGCGGCTCTCGCGGACACGTGTTGTCGGCGCGGTGGCGAACAACGTAATTTGACGAAGGTCCGAAAATTTCTTAAGTTTGCTTGAGTGTCCATTACTGTGGTAAAACCTCAGTAGATTGTTTGATTCCATCGCGTATTTGAAAGACCAATTACTGCAAAACACACGGTCGTGTGCTTTCGATTTCTTGAATGGGGAGGGATCACGGGAAAACGTTTTGACTTCTTGTCTGTCTCGAATCACATTCAAAGTGACGACTACTTGGTAACTGATAAGTGGTTTCTTTATAAGAATGTAGAACAGTGGACTGAGGACGACAGACCAGGTGTATCACTGGATGGAACACCAATGTTGCAGTGAAGTGAATAGGAAAGTTCGATAGCTGCTTTTCGTGAGTTCTGTTTTGCTCGATTAGCTTCAAGATTGAGCCACCCACGCCGGTCGGTGCGTTAATTGGCTATTCATCTTGGCTGCTTTTCGCCGAAAAAGCCTCTGGACCACACCGAAGGAGTTAGGCTGATTTCAAAATTACTTGATTCCGGAAAACCTTTTCGCTGCATGCGATTAATGAGGGAAATTGTCTGCTTTTAAAAGGTGGGGACGCGCCTCGCAAAATTAGAAGCTGTCAAAATATTAGGATCCATCGCGCCTGCAATATTTATATTATACCCACGTCGAAGCAAGCAGCAATATACGTCTACATTGCTCAAAATGTCCGGCCACAAAAAATAATAAAAAACTGAATTTTTTTTTAGTATTTGAAAATTAAGTTCAATGCAGAAGAGTTCTGCTTGAATCTCGCGTTGAAGACTCTCTCCAGTTTCTCCACATTCGTCTGCGTGATGCTGGCTGGAACCATTTGGCTGAGTTTAAGTAGTATATCTTTGTCTGTCAAATAATTTTATTTGGCAGTTCACCTAATAGCTAGTTAACTAAACTCGTATTTCAACCCGAAGAATATACTAATATCGGTGTTCGTGGGACATACTACGTAATATAATACATAACCCGCATATTTGTATATTCGTCAAAATGACTTCTCGATTGCTACTCAAACCTGAATTGAAATACGAGTATCAGCTGCTTAGTGGAGCGCCAAAGGTTTAACATGCTCCTTGGCTCAAGAAGCGCTTTCTTAGTTTTCGTAATTTTCCTGTAACCTGTGTTGTTGACCGAGCAGACGACTGGAGCTGCTTCTTAAACGCGCATACGCACAAAAGCTCGATTTCGCGGACAGGTAAGTCTCATGGTCCAAGCATGCGAGTTAGCTGAAAATTCCTCTCGGTGAAATAATTCTGTAGTCATCACCGCTTTTCTTACCAGATCAAAACTGATTAGAGTCTATAACCGTCTCTCCGGAGCCCATAGTTTCGGTTTTTAACTAAATCTCCGAAACAGAAGTTTTACATGAAAATAACAAAAAGCGCCGGGAAAACCAATCTATGATCTGCAATTTTATGTGCACCAGCTACACTTAACCTTCGCAGTTTAAATGCCCATAAAATAGGGCATTAAACAACAAAAACATTTGTTAGATTGATAGCGCTACCCGTTCAGGCTGCCCGGACGAGCAGACGCGACCTTTTCCCAGCCGCCATGTTTGTTTGGTGGTGGCGCCCCCTGTAGGTCGCTGGAGTCGCGAATAGAAATACCGCGCTGAAACAGTGCTGCATCAGGGCTGTACGAGTGATGTTCCCGTATTGATTTAGAGCTGCAGTGTATGTATAAACCGTTTTCGACCGAAATCTTTAATTCGAGGTTTGGCTCGGTTTTCTGTGTGACTAAATGTTTCAATTCTACGTGTAGGTTGGGAGACACTTATCGGAGGCTGGTCAATGTGTACCAGGTGACCACACATCATCATCCATCATCATCATCATCATCATCATCATCGTTCTGGCTTGTTTATTTATTTTTTTTTTTTTTTTTGGGGGGGGGGTGCTTTATTGCCATTTCTCGGAGAAAAACAATACTATTCTCCGAAGCTCGGTAGTTTAACCACGTTACAAATTTTGTTTTTTTATTGGAGCATATTTTTTTGTGACAACAGTCAAATGTAAAAAAGTGCTAATCTTCTGCTCTAGGGACTGAAACATCCATCCCCAATACGACGCCGCAACAGATACTCGATAATAAAGTGGATACTGTAATAATAATATTATTAATATTAATAATAAAGTTTCAAGAGAACACTTAAGACTTCTTACGTGTAGGAAGGCAAAAGCATTATAGTCGCGCGGGTGAAATATTTCCCAGTAATGTTTCTACACGTACTAAAGTTTAGAGCGACGTATAAGACAACGTCAAGTACATCGCCCTAGAGATTGACGCCAAATAAGGCGTCTAGGACGACCTCTAGGACGACGTCGCGGACGACGTCAGGGATGGCGTCTAGGACGACGCCAAGGACAACCCCTCAGATGACCTTAAAGAAGATGTTTAGGAGGACGTCGAGGACGACGTCACGAACGGCGTCTAGGACGACGTCGCGAACGACGCCAAGAGGACGACGCCTAGGATGTCGTCGAGAACGACACCTAGTGCGGTGCACTTAAGGAGGCTGTGGCGTATTTGCGTGGGCGGCCACGTTTGCCTACGGAAGCCACCGTACATGTAGACGCTGCTGCCGATGTCGAGGTCGTAGGTGTAGACGCGGTTGCCTCACACTCCCCCGAACGAAGCACAGAACGAGCTCAGATGAAGTCTGAAGCGCACCTTATGCACACGGCGCTCCGGCGGTGACTTCACGCTTCCGCACTTGAGCGTGAGCGTAAGCGGCGCGTACCTGATGACGAATTTCTATGGTCATCTTTCGGGCACAATGACGCCGCTTTTTTGCGTAATGGGACAAGTAAGGCTCTTGCCTTAATAATCTTTATTTAGCTCAGTGAAGCCACGGCACCGCAGAAAGGCGACAACCATGATGGCCCGTGGCACCGCGACTAGTGAGAGTGATTATTGAATGATATGTACAAGGGGAGGACGAGGCAGTCAAGTGAACATCGCAAGCACCACGTTGCCCGAGCCTCGAGAAGTTCGAGAAAGGTCAAACCGAGTCAGCCAGCGAGCCGAGGTGAGCTTCCGCGGGCAACTCAGATGGAAAAGCCCACGCAGTTGGGTGGATGTCATTGGTGTCATGGCTCACTTCAGTCACGACGAGGAGGTCGAGGGACCGTGCTTCAGTGAGGGCAGCGGGCTCCAGGAGTTGACCCAGGCACAGTTTTGGTGAACCCAGCGTGCTACACTTCTTTGCACGACTGCAGGCTGGTGCGGGTAAACTGAACGTACACACTACAGGGTATACACCAACTCATGTTTACAAACAAACCAGAGCGCCCCTAGCGGACGCCACCGGCACCGCGCATGCGCGGTGGACGGTGGGCAAGAAGCCCGCCGTCGCCCATAAACAAACCATTGAATTGCGTTGTTTTCGGCGTCGTTGGGAGTCCCCGTACTCTTTTTCGCGTTGGAATTGTTGATTCTACGTCCTCCTAACAATGTCTGACTACTTGAGCGGCTGCAGCAAAATTAACGAGGCAACATTTTGCGTGAATAATGTGACGTGCGGCGATTCATTTCGCGTGGACGCCGCAGAATGGGCGCTAAAGCCTGACTGCCACGATGACATTCTGCTCGCTATTTTCAGTCGCGACGTCGCTCGGGCTGCAAAAGCGTGGACCGTAGCTGAGATGGTGGACGTCGATACTGAAAACCGCAAGTAGAACCGGGCATTACAAGTCGGTGATGGCCACTGGTAACAATGATCAACATCTTCGTATCTACTGTTTAGACTTAGCCTACTTACCCCAACCAGCCTTTAAAAGTGTTTTGAGGCCTGCACTTAGTTCTTATCGCAATTACCGGGGCCAAGTTTGGTTTACGGGCCGCTGTCGTTTGAACAAACTGACGACAAAAAGCAGACAAGTTTGAAAGAGCAGACGACAGTTCGAACGCAGGCACAATGGAGTGCGGGCAAGAAGCACCACGTCCCGCGCCGACAAACCATTGGAATGTCACATTGTCGGCGTTTGCCTGAGTCTGCATACTCTTTTCGCGTTGGAATTGTCGATTCTAAGTCCTCATAGCAATGTCGTACCACTTTAATCGCCTGAGCGAAATTATCAAGGCTCGTTACGCCGCTAATCTTTGCGTAAATAATTTGACGTGCGGCGATTCATTCGCATGAACGCCACAGAATGGACGCCAAAACCATGATGAGATTCATCTAGCTATTTTCGGTCGCGACGCCACTCGTGCTGCAAAAGTGTAGAAAGTAGCGGCGATGATCGACGTCGATACTGAAAATCGGAAGCGGGAACAGACCAAGCGTAACAGGTCGGCGATGGCCACTGGTACCAATGATCAACATCTTGTATCTACTGTCTACACCGAGCCTACTTAAGTCTTTTGAGGCCTGCAATTACTTCTTATTGCAATCACCGGGTCAAAGTTTGGTCTACTGGGCCGCTTTTGTTTGAACGAGCAGACGACTAAAAGCAGACAAGTTTGAAAGAGCAGACGAAAGTTCGAACGATCATGCGGCCGTGTGAATTTGAAGACGCACTGAACCCGTGGGTGGTCCGGACAACTTGGCGGTTTTCTCTTGTCATGTTGGAACAAAACAAATACATCTGGCGACCACAAAGTGTTGCCCGCAGAAGCAATCGTAGTTCGACAGCATCTGGTTTGCCCTTTTCACGGCTGCTATCCACGTTCTCGGACGAACGGAGGGGGCAGAAACACATGAAAACTGATCTTCAAACCTTTCCAGACTCTCTTGGTACAGCCCCCGTCGCAGCATTTTGACGAGAAGGCAGGTTTTTGTCTGGTTTGTCACAAAAGAACACGGGAATGCATGTCTCGCACGGCGACTTCTGCCCACCGCCCAAGACCGGAAGTGCGCTCGACGCGCCACCACCGCGGCGTGACGTGAGGAGAGTTCAGTTCGTGTATAACAGGCAGCTGGTACTTGCAGGTGCTTAAAGACCTTCTATATCCTTGGCTTATAGCCATCAGCAACAACAAAAAATTATGATTTTACTCACGATCTTGCCATCTTGCTAGTGCAAGCAGAACCAAACACAAGACACAAGTGCTTTCTCTTAAGTATAGAAGATAAGGCCACCAAACACAATTTACTAAACTAAAACAAGAAAATCAATGTGTCGCTGATGATTACGCGGGTCACGCGATTAAACTGTCAAGTTTAGGAAAATAGTGTTTTTTTACCCCAAGAGATGGAGCTAAAGGACCCGAAATCCAAAGGAAACTAACCAACCAAAACGTTGATGAAAACGTTAATAATGATGATGGCCACGTGGTGCTCATGGCCCAGCCTCCGAAAAATGCCTCCTGTGTAGTTTCAGTTCAGCCGGAGCACCAGTGCGGCCAAAGTTTCAGCTTGACAAAAAGTTTGAATTCAGCTGAGTGTTGCTGTTTGGCTAAGTTTCTGGTTAGGCCCAAAGTTCCAATTTGGCTTGAACGTTCAGTTCCCGCCCGGTAGGGCTAATTTCCCGGTAGGGCTAATGTATCAGATTTACTGAAAGTTTCACTGCGGCTTAGAGTTTCTAGTTGAATATGATTGCACGAAAGCTTAAGGTCAAATTAAAGGTTCAGTGGTTAATTTCGGTTCCAGGATTAGTTTAGCCTGTCTGAGAGTTTCGGTCTGACGTTGGCTTACCAATTTCGCTGAGTTATTATGCAAATGAGTCTTTGAAAATATTAATTAAAGCTGATTTTCAGATTGTTTTGCAGCGCCGGAAGGTAAGAAAAAAAACGAAAATGTGTTACAAACGAAACTATACACTAGTAAGTCATGAATGCAGGTTACTAAAACAAAATTCAGTCCGACTGTATAACTGGGATTACGAGTCAAAATGGTGCTTCGAATAAAATGATAGTAGTGTCGGATCGAGTCAAAACATAAAAATTGGTTTACTTCAAGAAAACAAAACTCAAATCAATGGTCGACCTTAAATTGGGAAACCACATTCGAAATAGATTTTAAGAGGGCGCGGTACCTCTATTTATTCGTCCGTTTCAGGCGCCAGGTGGCGCGCGGCTCGCGACATGGTTGAACGCGCGAATTCTAGATGGCGCCAGTATCGAAGTGAGAAAAGGCCCGCGGTAGCCGCTGCGTGAAATAGATCCCGAAACGTGTCGTGTGACGCTGTTCTCCGACGGAGGAAGTTTCTCCCTCCCTCGCGCGCGCTTGGTATGTCTCGTGTCAGTCAGCTCAGTGTGGCCGAGTCCGGCCTCTGCGCTGTGTGACGCAGTGCGTGGCGCTCGTTTTTGTTCGGAGGTGGGAATAAAAATGTCGGTCCTCTTTTTTACGACGCTCGTTTTTATAGCTTGGGTTTTTATTTCAAGTGACGTACAGTACCGCCTTTTCGAAATCGTATACTTTGCGGTGAGCGATTGAGAGTCATGTTAGCATTTTATTTTGGTCAGCACTACACGTTGAATGAAGACCTTGGGCGGCGGCGTAAACATGTGTTGCTCCCCAAATTGTGTCCAAGGTGAGCAGTGACAAATGGAAATGATATTGAAGGCGTGCGACCGTCGGTTGGTAATTGCGTTCGTTAGATTCACCTATTCAGTCTAACCATTTTTGCCAATGTCTTATCTGTTTCGACAAATGACATGGTCGAGTCTATTGATAACCTTAGGTAGACTGCACCTACGGAGTGTGCGGGCTTCAGATAAATTTGCTTCGTTTGTGTGAATTAATAATTGTTTTCTCTTTTCCGTACTCGGTGCTATGCAAAAATCGCTGAGATGTTATGGTAGCGCTGTGTGGCGGCGTTTTGCACGCTGACTCGCTATTGCATTCTCTGTGCACCGTACGTGTTCAGATGGAATGTGTCAAATCGTATTTCCGATCGATATGATAGATTTATTTTGCTACAGTGTTAATTATATTTTCCTGATTTAAACTGGTCCGCCCCTGGTCTGAGCATAAGTTCAAATTCGAGAGTGCAGACGGACTTGGCGTCGTAACAGCCGTAATGCGCAGAAAGAAATTAGTACAATGAAAGAAAAACAAAAGGATACGAGGCGGTTCGGTGTTATAGAAGTAATGAGTGTACAAAAGATGCCATCGTACGTTTTCATTTTTCTTGTTGAACGTCCTGCATCGTTGTGAAACGCTCAAGGTACCAGCTAAGACAACAAGCTGGCGTGAAATTTCATCGAGCGGAAAACGAGCGTCACTTTCGCCATGTGCTTTCATTTCGATATGGCGCAAAATGTGCGCGAAATGGTAGCAGGTAAAAGAGCAAAATTTAGATATTGGGTCTGGAAAACCGCCAGACTCAGCCGTGTTGGGGCCATCTCGCGCGAGTCAATACGTCAAAGGTATTGCCCGTCGAACTGTACGTGTGAGTTATCCATTTGAGCTAAACCTTGATTTCCCAAAACTATTGTGCGTTAGAAATATGCATCGTGTTAATCAGCTATAACTATACCCTCTCTCACTAGCTGCGCGCAGTATTTGGAAGCCACGAGCAAGAAATAAATGAAGGTTGCTTTTGTAGGACAATCGAGACGTGGAGACCCATAAAAGAGAGTCCCGAAAAGAAGAGAGCTCCCCCTTCCCCTTTGGTAACACTGCGTGCACCCGAAATCGCCTTCTTCGCGGAAAAACACGGTGGCCTTCAGAATCGAGGGGTGCTACGCGAAAGCGAGCGACATGTCACGTGAACGAAGGCGAGGTTCCACGGGCTTTGAAAATGCTCCTGACCGCAAAAACAACAAACCTTTTTTTCTTCTTTTTTGTCAAGGACAACTTTTTATTCTTTTTTTTCGTCCGCCTTGATACCGCATAAGGGCAAGCACTAACATAAACAAAACACAAAAATAGTACGCATACAACGACAATGCACCTAAGGCCCCTGTATACACCAACTCATGTTTACAAACAAACCGGAGCACCCGGAGCGCCCCTAGCGGACGCCACCGGCGCCGCGCATGCGCGTTGGGGGTGTGGGCAAGAAGCTCGCCGTCGCCCATAAACACACCATTGAAATGCGATGTTGTCCGCGTCAGTGTGAGTCCCCCTGCCCTTTTTCGCGTTCGAATTGTTGGTTCTACGTCTTCCTGGCGATGTCTGACTATCTTGAGCGGCGTCAGCCAAATTACCGAGGCTCGTTACACCGCAAAACTTCGCGTGAATAATGTGACATGTGGCGATTCATTCCGCGTGGACGCCGCAGAATGTACGCTAAAGCCTGATTCGCATGATGAGATTTCGCTCGGAATTTTCAGTCGCGACGCCGCTCGGGCTGCAAAAGCGTGAACCGTAGCTGAGATGGTCGACGTCGATACTGAAAATCGCAAGCAGAATCGGACCAACTGAATTAGGCATAACAAGTCGGTGAGGGTCACTGGTAACAATGATCAACATCTCCTTGTATCTACTGTTTTCATCGAGCCTGCTTACCAACCTTCAAATTTAAGTCTTTTGAGACCTGCACTTACTTCTTATCGCAAGTACCGGGCCAACATTTGGTCTACGGACCGGCGTCGTCTAAGAGAGCAGACGACAAGCAGAAACGTTTGAAAGAGCAGACGACAGTTCGAACAATCAGGCGGCCGTTTGAACTTGAAGACGCACTGAACGTAGTCCGCAGGTGGTCCGCACAACTTGACGGTTTTCTGGCGTTCATGTTGGAACAAAACAAATAAATCTGATGACCACAAGTATCCGCGAATTCAACCCAAAGTGCTTCCCGTCCAAGCAATCGTTGTCCGACGGCGTCTGCTTTCCCCTTTCACGGCACATATCCAGATTCTCGGACGAACCGAGCACGTGAAAAGTGACCTTCAAACCTTTCTTGACTCTTTTTGTACAGTCCCAGGCGCGGCGTTTTGACGAAAAGGCAGGTTTTTGTCTGGTTCCTTTCAAAACAACGCAGGGATACACGTCTGGCATGGGTATTTCTGCCCGCAGCCCCAGACCGGAAGTGCGACCGACGCGCCACCACCGCGCCATGACGTCACAGAGATGAGTTCGTGTATAAGGAATGACGGCCAGCTTTTTCTTCCCTTGTCTTGGTGCCGGTGTCGGAGTAGGAAGGGCGAAAATAAGCCTCTTGAGCGAGTTGTCCAGCAGGTCGTCGGGAAAGCCGGCCTTCCTCAAACTCCGCGTCTGCAGGCGGACACTATTCTCCGCGTAACGGGGGCAGGATCTAGAACGCGCTGACGTCATAAGAGACTTGACAAGCCCTGGTTTAATTAACGGTCTTGGAGTGAGCGCTAGCGAAATGCAGAACTGGCTTCTTCCGTCCTTTGCCTAAACTCCCAGCAGATTCCCCCGGGATGGATCGCCAAACGAAGGTCTAAGAATTAGAGAGTTCCGTCGGAGGGGTCCTCCCTTTGAAGACGAGGCCTGCGGGGCCCGACAAGAAGGCCTCTAGGATAGACTCACTGTGTGTCTGCTCTTCATGCATGATTAGGTAGTCATCTACAAAACTGTATGGCCAGCAGCCGGCGCGGAATCATTCGGTCGCTCCCTGATTGCCCGATCTACGTACGTGAGAAATAAATTGAGCATAGTTGTAAACTAGAAACTGGGGGGGATACGGACAAAAAAGAAAACACTAAAAAAAACAGACGAAGTCTCAAACGAAAAAAAAATGGCTTGCTTTGTATGTTTATACAGCCTTGAGCTGAGACGGGTTAGACCTACGGTGCCCACATGTTTTCGCTCCGCTTTAGGGTGGCGCCAATTTCTTGTTACCCTTTCCCAGATACTCTCCCACCGCCAATTTTTTCCACTTCTTATTTCGCTAAACGTAAACAACGTTGAGTTTCTGTAGTCTCAAAAAACCGGCAACACTGTGAGAACACTTCCGTTTTCGTTCACGAGAGAGGAGTTGGAGGCTCAGCAGGATGGCAGTCGTGGTGGCTGTCGCTCTCTTTATTCGGGTGTTTCATATCTTGAAGTTACGAGCAGTAGTGTGCGTTGCTTTTAACGAAACTCGAGTTCCCGCGACAAAATGAAACGCATCAGACCGGCATCGCACGCCGGAGCCTCGCCGTGGGAACAAGAGCGGTGGGCGCTCCCTAGCCCTAATGCCCGTGTCCCACTAGAGCGACAGACAGAAACAAAAGACAGCGACAAGCCTTAAACCCATGCAGCATGCTCGCGATGGTACCTTTGGCAGGCGTTTAGTCGTTCGGTGCTTGTGAAGTAAGCAGGAGTGATTGCAAGCCTGCCAAAGATACCCTCGGGGGGGGGGGGGTTCTGGAACACGGTGGCCACCTTGAATGGCCGTTTTTTGTATTGACTTTTTTAAAAACAGAAGCATGTGATCGGCCTATAATTAACAATAGTGAGCAACGAAATGTTTCACTTGCACCATCACAGCGGGAGTTAATTGTTTCAAAGCTTACTTTCAGCTTACGACAAAATTTATTTATTTGCCTAAACTCCGCCCCAGTAAACATGACTTGGGTGAGAGGGAACCGGGGGTAAGAGAATAAGAAGAATGTATACAGGCATACTTGACCCAGCTCCCTAACCGCAGCCCCGCTCATCCTCCGCAGGGTCCGGTGTCGAGAAAGGTTTGAAGGTCAGTTTTCACGTACTCGGTTCGTCCGAGAATTTGGATATGTGCCGTGAAAAAGGAAAAGCAGACGCCGTCGGACAACGATTGCTTGGGCGGGAAGCACTTTGGGTTGAATTCACGGATACTTGTGGTCATCAGATTTATTTGTTTTGTTCCAACATGAACGTTAGAAAACCGTCAAGTTGTGGGGACCACCTGTGGACTACGTTCAGTGCGTCCTCAAGTTCAAACGGCCGCCTGATTGTTCGAACTGTCGTCTGCTCTTTCAAACGTTTCTGCTTGTCGTCTGCTCTCTCAGGCGACGCCGGTCCGTAGACCATCTTGGCCCGGTACTTGCGATAAGAAGTGCAGGCCTCAAAAGACTTAAATTTGAAGGTTGGTAAGAAGGCTCGATGTAAACAGTAGATACAAGGAGATGTTGATCATTGTTACCAGTGACCATCACCGACTTGTTATGCCTAATTCAGTTGGTCCGATTCATCTTGCGATTTTCAGTATCGACGTCGACTATCTCAGCTATCGGCTCACGCTTTTGCAGCCCGAGCGGCGTCGTGACTGAAAATTGCGAGCGAAATCTCATCATGCGAATTAGGCTTTAGCATACATTCTGCGGCGTCCACGCGGAATGAATCGCTGCATGTCAGATTATTCACGCGAAGTTTTGCGGTGTGACGAGCGTCGTTAATTTCGCTGACGCCGCTCATGTAGTCAGACATTGCCAGGAAGACGTAGAATCAACAATTCGAAAGCGATAAAGGGCAGGGGGACTCACACTGACGCCGATAACATCGCATTTCAATGGTTTGTTTATGGGCGACGGCGAGCTTGTTGCCCACACCCCTATCGCGCATGCGCGGCGCCGGTGGCGTCCGCTAGGGGCGCTCCGGGCGCTCCGGTTTGTTTGTAAACATGAGTTGAGTGCATACGGAAAGGTAGCGCAATTCCTCCTCTCCCCTCGTTTTCCTCCTTTCCATCGACGGCAATCCTCCTCGCCCTATGTCCGCGCCTCGCCCCCCGCCGCCATGTCTGAGGTGGGCCCGCAACGCGCGCGACGGCGCGCGCCTGTGTGCCGGGCACAACCGGGTGCCTGGCCGTTCATGTTATTGGATACGGCGGACTATATTTTTTTTTCTAATATAAAGAGAGTTTTGTTTTCTAACATGAAGAAACTAGCGTTTGTGCACCTTTATTGGAGTTATAATGTTCGGGAAGACGTCTCTATCGGCAAATATAATAGCACGAGCAGAGTTGGAATCGCTCGGGCGTGAAGACAAGCTTTCTCCAATTCCGCTAAACGCAAACGATTAATAATAATAAAAAAAGCAGTTGAGTTTTTTGGAACATCAGCATGCACTGCGAAAATATATTTTGTTTACTCGTTTATTGCAGCAAAAGCTGAGAGCAGGCTCACGATAGAATGCATCTCTCCCTGGGTCTAAATAGAGTTTCGTGGGCAAGGACTGCGTTGCTAGCGGGAGCTCGTGCCGTCGCTTTGAACATGAATTGGGCACACGCCCGCAAGGCTATCAATCCTTAGCGTACGCTCTACTAAAACGTTTTAGTATATTGAACAAAGTGCATTTGAAGAATCGGCATCGCTGGAGTTAAGCAAATAAATGACACCACTATGCATCGTGTAAAACTGGACTTTTCGGTAATGTTTAGCATCACCGATCGTTTTGTCAATCCAGTAGCTTGGTTTACTTCATACACTTTTCATACACATTTTATAAGCGTCGAAGACTACCTTCAACTGTGCTCATACGCGCGGAGGAATAAGCGACGTCTGCTGTTTACGCGCCTCGTGCATAAAACTACCCGTCAAATAATCAAATACACTCACTTGTATCCCCTCCGTTAAGATGAAAAATTGCGTGTGCTCGGTTGCCTTGCCAGCACGTTTCTCATTAATCACATATATTAGTGTTTTGACGTTCTCACGCGCAAGGTACACCCTTGAGTTCACTCTCAAAGCGCATAAGCTTTGCCGCACACCCGCGGGCATACCTTACTTTGTGAGTTATAAAACGGAGACAGAGGGATCCTTCAGCAAAGCCTTTTGAATACAAAGAGCAATTTTTTTTTATTGTCAATAAGTGATGTTTTATGAATCACAGAAGACAAACCACAAACAAAGATGAAGACATGAAAATATTTATTGCTACAAGGCAAAATATGGCACATTCGAAAGAGGTCGGTGTGAAAAAAATGGAAGGATCTGCATATGGCTTGAGTTTCTTAAGGCCAGTCTTTGCCGAGATCACTGGCACGAACTGAACGTTCCTGAAGTGATCCTGAAAAATAAATGCAGCATCGCATATCTTTAGTTGCCATTTGTGATGTACCGATCGCGGAAATATGTTGCACAAACAAAATCGCGAGGTGCTCGATTGTTGGTGACTCTCCTTTCACTGACGCAAGATGCACGGGGTAACACTACAACCCTTTTTATTTTAGTGGCACCCTAGTCTCTCACGCATTGTTCTCAACTCGGCCTTCTCAATGCAAGCGAGCGAGTCAGTTTCTAAGATCCAATACGCGCGAAAAGACGTGTTTAAGTCCTTCGTGCCGGTAATATACTTCCGTGTTTGTCTCGTCTCATAATCGTAATAGGCGATCTTCATCAGCGAGACTGAAAGAGACAGGTAATACGATTCAGAGTTTGACAATGACTTACCTCGCAAAGTCTCCCTCGGAGGCATTCAAAACTTTTCCGACCGATCCGGTGGAGCCATTTTCTTCGCCGTTGAAGATTTTCCTTTCCCGTCGGGACGGCAAAAATGCCTCTTCCCTTCCGCAATGCTGTCTGTGCAATCTACAGCGCAGCATGATGGCATCGCGTTGCCGCCGAGGTTGTGGTAAAATATAAAAAAACCTACGGCCGGGCCGCGAACGGAGCCGCCGCTACGCCTGGCCCAGTGATGGCGTTGGTTTCGATCAGACGACCGAATCGCGCGGGATCATGGGAAGAAAACGGGCACGTGTCGCGCCAGGTCCAATTGAAGCGAGGGGAAAGAGAACTTTTGAGAGGGAAAGGGCATCGGCGAGGAGAAATTTCTCTCCCCTATTTCAGACAATGGTCTGCGCTACCTTTCAGTATACAGGGGCCTTAAATGCACCCACTGGGGCCCGAGTCAAGGCAAGTACAACCAACTACTAAAAAGGAAAAAAAAGAGAAATTATTACGCATACATAAACAGAGCGCATCCATCGAAAAGCCACAAAGAAAGAAGACAATCGGGGCCAAACACACCCCTCCCCTTTTTTCTTCCCCGCCCTAAAAAAAAGGGAAAAAAAAAGCTTTTTACGACCCCGGTCACCCAAGCGATGACCTTGGAAGGGTATGCGATTGTAGCACGTTTGTCCCGCGGCACGGTCCGTGTGTCCCAAGTACCAAGCCTTCGAGACGGAGAGGGGCCCGCAGACTGGGGGTGCCCCCAACAAAGGCACACTACTTGGGCGTGGGGCGTGTTCTCTTCTTTTTTTTTTGTTTGTTTTGTTTTTTTAGCTTGGGGAAAAGGGCTAAAAGCTATTTTCGTTTCTTTCTCACTTTATTTTTTTCTTGTGGGGGCGTGTCGGTTCATAGAACAACTTCTTCCAGCATAAAAATAAAAAAAATAAACGCACGAGAAGATTGAGTATAAGAAAATTAGTCGACAACTTGGACTCCGTTCTCTCATTCTTGCGGAGAAATCCCTTTTGTAAGAATACACTATTGCTTCGCCGAAAGTGACAAGTTGCAAATGTTCTACAACGCGCGCTCTAACACATCGCTTGCCTAAACAGCCGCGGTCGTCATATGAGTTCCCCATTAGAGGGGGCAGACTCTCGTGTGAGTCGTTGATGACAACTTCCATTGGAGACGCCCTCGTTAGGAAAAATCTTTTTACTTGTGAAGTTCACAATCTGCGCCCGTTCGGCCAAATTGGGCAAGTTGGGGTACGCTCACTGCAGACGCACAACAAAAGGGGACCCTCTCGCAGGTGCCCCTATCTGCAGACCTCACCTCTCCCTGAACTGGTCACTTCGGCGAGGGCAGGTGATCAGAGAATGTTTAGACTTGGGATAAACTGTTCCAAGGTCCCACACAAGGTCGGCCCTAGCAATACTTGAAACGGTACTAGAAACGGTGCGATCGATGCTGCATAGCATGTTTTTTGTAGACATTAAAAAAAAAGTATGTGTCTTCACTTCCCACTGCACCTTTTAGCACGGAAGTTCCTCTTGGGTTATTATGTCTTTACTTTCTTAAAAAAATATATAGCTATTTAAATTACCGAATTACAAAAACGTCGTTATTGCATAATTGCTTTCAGTACTTACATTGATTTTTGCTCGCATAGTGAGTAAGATCAGTTCAAAACATACCCGAAACGAAAAGGTGGTGTGGGTATTTTCTGAGGTGTTACGTTCTTAGGGATCCGGACGTTTCGGTGTAGGACGTTTCGGTGCGGCCTTTTCGGTGCACGGACATTTCAGTGCACAATCAATCAAAATCTCAAATTTTTTTTAAGGAAATAAGCATTATTTTTGGGGAAAAGTGATTTTTTCGCATTTTATAAACTTGTAGGCTTGGTTATTTTTTTACGGTCACTCACTCATATATGATATAAGTTACTGCATCACGATCATCTGGTCAGCGCTCTATCGTATCTTCCTGTCTCATCCTTCCTTGCCGTTTTGCGCTGTTAATTCAACATAATGATAAAAGTGACTTTGTTAGGCGCAGCACCATCCTGCAGGAGGACTGGATACGTTGGACGTTATATTTATTTCACTGGTGTCTCTGTTTCAACGTAACAAGACGCATCACATAGTATTTACGCGTTGGGTCGATACAGGCGTTCTCGGCGCCTTCTGTAAAGGTGTCGGCTTTATTATTTGTAATGTGTGTAGGAAAGGCTCCAACAGCAAGAAAGTTCCACACCGAAAAGTCCACACCAAAACATTCTACACAGAAAAGTCCTAGACCCCTTTCTTAGCAGTTTAACTTTTAGGTATAGTGCTATTTTCATGCGCGTGTACTCGTTGTTTTGAGCTGCAGGGCATTTTAAAGTGGAAATCAAGAAGAAAATAAAACAGCATGATCTTCTTAGCTTTTCTAGACCAGATTAGCAGCACCCTCTGGCAACAATGTGCCTTTGGCGGTTCCATCCACTCTCGGGCGTGAGAGACGGAGCTTGCGTACTCTTTCGGGAGCTGAAACAAAATATCTTGCGACACAAACCAAGTGTTCTAAACAAAAAAAGAAAAACCTTTATTTGAACGATTTATGTATGAGTTGTTGATTCAGGCCAGGATTCCAGATCAAAATATTCAACGAACAAACAAAACATAATTCCAAGGAGTTGGAACGTCTAATAATGGACATTTGGACTCGAAGGGCATTTCGAATCGCTATGGCTAGAGTGTCCCCCAGGTCACGTGGCACCTACAATAAAAATATGCTCTGATATTCCGATAGCGGCATTCTATAAAAGCACTAAACATGCGACAAAAAAATCCATCATACGAAGTGAGCGAAGAGTTAGCTAAAACTGGATAGCAAGGTTAGTGGCATTGAAACGTACGAAAACAAACAAACATGAAATAAGAAAAATTATCTTTATTTGTTGTTTTTGTCTGCAAGTACTTACAAATCTGTCTTTTTAAACACGTGAATATTGCTAACATCTGAGAAAACCTCAGCCTCTGATAGCCAGGTCAGTCAACCTAGCGACATTGGAGTTTTTCCAATAAGTATAACCAATGACAGCCACGCGGACCGTCATAACAACAAATCAAGGAAACAAAACATAGTCAAGCCATGTAAAAAAAAATATATATATATATATATATATATATATATATTTATATATATATTTATATATATATATATATATATATATATATATATATATATATATATATATATATATATATATGTATATACACATATATGTATTGAGACACAGTTGTAATGTTTTAGATATTTTTCGTTCGCTTTGCACGATTTTTTTTTAAATTTTCTTTGGTGGTTGAGATTTTAGCTGCTTCGTGGAAAGCCGTGATTGGGATATTACCCTTTTTTCTGGTAGGTGTCACGTAACCTATACTTCGATCACGGTATTCTACGAAAGCACTGGATGTCCTCGTTCCCTCCTCGTCAAAAACGTCGCCTTCTCCCTGGCCTAGTTAGCGCTAGCGTCCCTCATGCTGCCGAAAGGCTAAAATAGCCAGCCCCGGGATAGGACAACAAGCAAACAAACAGCGTGCGGATTACAGCCCCTCAAATATGGTGATCGAGCATGCGCAGAAGCTTACTGAAAAAAGGAGGATTCTAAACGCTACAACAAATATAACATATAAAAAAAAAGATTCGAAGATTGCGGGAGCGGAGTCCAAAATCATTTTTCTCGGATGTGTCGCCGCATCCTGCTTTTTTCTTTTTTTTTTCTTCTCGGGTACTAGTTTTTGTTTATTCGGCTCACTCAATGAGTGCGGCGAAGGGGTCTGGAAAACTCGCCACAAGCCCGGTCGTCACAGGCCAGCTGGTCATAGGTGAACTCGTCAAGGACGCCAACTCGTCAAACCGGAATAATCGTCCTTGTATGATCGCTTTGACCAGGCGCCGTCAGCAATGACCGTCACAAGTGGGCAGCCTTCGGCATCGATCTCACCAGATTCTTTTGCAAGCCTGGCTTCTTCTTCTCCGGCTTTTTTCATGGATTCCAGAGCCGCGGTTTCAATAACCCCGAGCCACCGTCGTCTCATGCTTTGCAAAAGTTTTGCTGGAGATGGACGGCACATTCATCGATGCTAAAAGCTCAACAAGGTTCGATTGCCCACTACCAATGGAAATTATTCCTGACACCGCAGCAGTGTTCACGCCCATGCTAGAACTCGCCTTGGTCGTTTGAGGAGGTAACTCCGGCTCGATAACATCTTTCTTGTTGCACATCTTGCAAACGAACGTGAAGGAACTGCGCAAGCCGATGCCTCCGTTCTGAGAACGAACACCATGTCCGCAAACGAACAACTGAAAGGAGCATGATCGCAAATTCTCTGAACAGACTGAAATAAGTGCATAATGTCGACCAAGCGACGACCATCGAGCACGGATGCGGCTGGTTGCAAGTTTTCGGACGGTTCGACCGTGGATTTGACCACATCAGAGCCTAAACCAATACCTGTTCCTGCAGCCTCAGATCGCTCCGAAGAACCGACCACCGCCGCCACGGGACATACCGGGTCCCCTTTGCCGAAGAGCGTTGACAGCGAGCCTCGCACGGTCGCGGCTTGAGGACCACCTTCGGTAATCTCGCAAACAAAACCATCCGGGTTGGAACACGATGGCTCGATTTCACCAGAAACCTCAACGTACGAAGCTTCCACAGACGGTCGCTTCCGAGTATTCTCAATTAGGGACTTTAGAAGCTTTCGCTTGCCATAGGGTGCTTGCTTGCGACCCATGACGCCAGAGGCGAACGCAACACTTCAGAGAGACACAAATTCGAACGCACCAAACGCGAAGCGCGGCTGCGTTTAACTGCCCGTCACCGTCATCCGCTCTCGCTCTCGCCCGCGCGAAAGAAGATCGCGTATGAATAGAAGACAAATGCGTGCACCAAGCCACACAGAGGAACTACTTGATCTCTCGTCCTTGCGGACACAGACCGCCATCTAGCGGGAGGAGAACAAAATGCAAAACACATAAAAATAGTTAAAACTTGAGACCAAAAACTTGCTTTCTGAAATATCGCTGTAGTTCAGAAACGGATTAACCTACACTTATTATTTTTATACCAATCGATTCCGTAATAAATTTTAGAGGCACTTGCGCAAACACATCTGTTTTCTCAAAATTTGTAGATTATGTAAAACGTTGTTAAACCCAAAAGTGTCAAAACTGCCGTTTTGAGTCGATTTCACGATTTAAAATAAAATATTTCTACATAATACTGAGAGATATAATCTGCGCCAATGACTCAATTAAGTATTAATCTCTTTATCGTAAAAGTTTCAAGCAAATACAAAAGCAGTTCTCATGTAGTAATTTTTTGAAAACGTCAAAAATCTACATGTATTCTCTATGACGCTTGGATGTACTATGCCCCCTTAAGATTACTATTAGAAAAATTAAAATGTATTTTAAGTTTACTTTCTCTAGTAGAGTTTTGTTTCACAAGGCTGCACAAATAGTGTAGGTGGTCTTAGTACATTGCCTTATGCGAAAAGGGTTCTTCAACTACTTGTGAACACTTACAAAAAAAAGAGCTGGGAATTTTCGCAGGTGGTTGTAGGCGACATGTGTTTTACGGGGTTTGAAAGGGCGCCCTAGTAATATTATTTCGATAGCATTGCACAATTTTTTTACAGGTATACATATACAAATTGAACGCAGTTGAAAGCGAAAGAAGTGCTTAATCTATTTTATTCCTTCTTTTTTATTTGTATTCGTACATAATTCATGCGTCTCACCATGTTGCTGAAACGCTGGCATCCGTCAGGTTCCGCATTAGTTTGTACGCAGACGATTAGATATGGGCGTCGTTTTAGTCTTGGTGAAATGTTTTACCGGTTAGGCGTTGTTTCGTGTGCTTATGATATTAGAGTGTATACAAAAAACGTTGAGACGCTGCGGAAGGAGAGGATATACATACAAGCCACCAGCGAGCCCAAGCACACCGACGACGTCTTCGGTTATGTGACGCGCGGTCGGCTTCCGAAAATGTCTGCCGATATCCAGCGTATTGTGGCTTGCTTCTTCCGTTAACGTTATGTTCGTCTGCAATTAGTTTTTAATGCTACGGCTTTCGTGTTCTTTTTGGCTCTGGAGAAAGCTTGACGAATGACTTCGTTCACAACGGAGCTCAGTAAGTGTGGCCGGGGATATAGAAAAATACTAAATTGTGTATTGTACAAGAAAATCGAAGCTGCTCAAGATCAAATTAACCTAAACGATAATCTGTCAAAAATCAAGATTTGGTAAGAGGTCTATAGTAACCCTAAAACGCAGAAAATGAAAACGAAAATAAAAACGAACAGAACAACGAAGTGTTTGTTGTTCTGTCCCTTTTAATATTATTCCTACGTCTCAGGGTTACTCTGGGTGTCATTCACAAGCTCGCCTGGGTTTTTTACCTTTCTTCACTGTTTGGTGTGAGGAATGGCAAATGCTGCTAAACTGTCGGAATCACTCTTCATTTCAATTGTGCGAAAAAAGCAAGTCTTAAGTTATGGTGATTCCATAGGTGATTAAAAACTAGTCCGCTTAGACAACAATACTTATTTGGGATTGACTCTCACGAGTGATTTACCATGAAATAGTCACGTCAGAAATTTTGCACGAAAGCTAACCATGCAGACACTCTATTATCTAAGGAGAAATCTCGCAAGTGGTTCGTCAGAAATATAAGAAATGAAATATGGCTTATGAAACTTTGTTGAGACTTGTTGCCGAATATGCGAAAATAATATGGGATCCAAATACGGTAACAAAATCGTCGAAACCCGATGAAGTCCAACGGCTTGATTCAGGTTCATTTTTAACAAATCGTTCCCATTTAATCACTGAACTTTGTAGAATTGCTGATATAAAATAATCCTTCAAATCCTTTGTGGTTTTGTTAAAATCGAAAAGAATAATTACATAAATGCGGGCTTTGGTCAAGGTACGCGACACCGTCATAGCATGAACATTAGGCACCCAGCCGTTTAAAATGATTGTTTTAAGTGTAGTTTTTTTCTCGGTGAAATTAGAAAATAGAACAAACTTCCTAATGAAAGCGTTGTTTTAACAAATATTTATGATTTCAGAAAACAAAATATGAAAAGCAAAGCGTGTGACAATAAGCCATAATTTCTCATTTTTTACGTGTCTTTATATATGTACTGATGTTTTTTTTTAAATTGTGTGTGCATACATTTTTCTTATAGTATATTACCACTTTTGCAGTAGCATTGCATAAATTACTTGTATTAATAAATAAAAACTAGGGCTGCTTAAACTTACGTTTATTCCGCTTTGCTTCTTTCGGAGTAGCCCTGGCAGCATCGACAGGGACCAATTTGGCCGTCGACAGGTCGACTTCTTTATCGCCGACTCTTCTTGTTCGAATAAAGACCGGTACGTATACAAATCAAGCACCAGGCCGATGGTCTGTTACGTTCCCGACTACTTCGGCAGGAGCAGTCGATCACGACGCGAAAGAACTCGAGCGAGCTGGAAAACACCGCCTCCGCGCATACAAAGACACGGGCTAGAAAGTTCATCAACATGGTGTCCAGCGATATTTCGAACCGGAACTACGTTACGTGAAAACGCCCTATAAAACATGGCTTATTCAATATTAAAGCGGAGATTAAATGTAGATTAATTACCTTAAAAACGGCGTAAATAAAGAAGAAGACAACAGACGAGAAGATGGAGTTGCTCTGCATTGAGAAAATAAAAAAAAACATGAAAAAAATATCGTTAGTTGTTCACACTATACAATGTTCTATACACGAGTATAAGCAAAAGTAACAGTAAGGACAGTGTGCGGCAGACAGATCAGATATTAAACAGCATATCTGGGAACAACTTAATACTATGATAGGCTCCATTTTGGCGCGTATTTCACACTGGGCCTGGCAATGGCCGGGTCAATTTCAAGCGACTCAAAAGGAAACGGTGAGCAAGGGCGATAGGACAAAGCACAGACAGGGGTAAACATAGACATACACAGCGGTGTATGTCTCTGTTTCTCCTGTCTGTGCTTTGTCCCTGACGATAGGGACAAAGCACAGACAGGGGTAAACATAGACATACACAGCGGTGTGTATGTCTCTGTTTCTCCCTGTCTGTGCTTTGTCCCTATCGTTCTAGCTGACCGTCTCTTTTTGCATAATGTACCAACTAGCTCAGCTTCAGCCTGTTATCCAGCGACTGCCAAGAATGGCAAAGACTCCTGCACAATGTGAAGCGCAAGTTCGTCTGCTTCTTGCGCAAGGGTTGTGGTGACGTCAAAAGGCCAGGTTCTGATTGGAAGGATAGTGGGTAGACCTCGATGCTAGCTGCAGCGAGGTCTACCCGTCATCCTTCCAATCGGAGCCAATCGGAGCTTGGCGCTCTGACATCACCGCCAACCCTGCGCAAGGAGCAGAGCAGCTTGCGATCCACAGAGTCACTTGAGGAACGCAGGGCGGGGCTTATTCTATTTACACGTGTTGGTTTCTGGTTAGTTCTTCGGCGCATTCTGATTGGCTACTGCCGCAATTTGTTTGCCTGAGGAGGGATAATGAGATGCATGGGGCTCGCCCCGCCCTGCTTTTCTGAAACTAACAGGGACTCTGTGAGATGTTGCTGAGTAAGCAGGGCCCTTCGGACGCTGAAACTAACAGTGACCCTGTCAAACTCCAATGGTATTTGCAACTCGAACTGCCTATAGATGAAGTCACTGGCTTTCCAAAATGGCAGTTATAAGTGAGGATTGGAGTTGCGTGCTGGTATATCAGTTGCTGAGCCCTGTATAATGTGCTGGCTTCACTTAAAGGCACGAACTATTCTCGCTTATACGGGGATGCTAGGTGTTACGCGCGAAGGTCGCCTTTTTATCCTGAAAGCAAAAACGGTGTTTAGCGTAAGATTTACGCCAGGAGGCACTTTTAATTCAGGAACGAAACCGAAACTCACTTTCTTTTGGATTTAATGTCTTAGGGGGGGGGGTTAATTTTGACTTCTCTCCTTACTGAAGATGGGCCTCACATCGTGGTTATTGCGCTGATAAAATTGTTCGCAGAAATTTTATATGGTTGGTGACATAGATATCCAATCCGGGACCTTAAAAATATTTTGGAGAGTACAGTGTTCCTTTGAAGACAGGGTTTCTAAACCTTAAAAGTAACATAATATTGCATTTGTCTAAAAGTTCAGCGCTGATATTTGTGTCCTCTTGCTGCCTTTTCTCACTCAGATAATTGTAATGTGAAATAATTAACTGCAAGAGCTTTAATCATTTTTAAGGCATTCAAATGACTCATTGCTTTAGTTTTATTCCTAGCACAAGAATAACAGAATCAATCCAATTTTTACAAAATATGCTCACGAAAAGTATAAATTAAAAAAATTAAAGCCGTTTACAACTCCCTGTAACGCCGAATTAGACCGCAGCTATTGAGGAGGGGGAAGGCGCGGAGCGGGGGGGGGGGTTCACGTGACCTCGGGGGGGGGGGTCACGTAATTTCGGGGCGGTCACCTGACCTGGGGCCACGTGACCTGGGGTCACGTGACCTCGGGGGTCACGTGACCTTGGAGGGAGTCACGTGCGGGGGGGTCACGTGACCTCGGGGGGGGGGGGCAGTGTTGCCAGGTCTACTGATTTATCAGTAGATCTACTGATTTCGTTCCAGGTTTACTGATTCACTGAAAAATCAGAAAATCTACTGAGTTTTTTTTAGTAAACATATTAAAATTTATTTATTGGCCCCTTCAGTTTCCAAGGTCGCCCATCAAAGGAAACTCATATTCTCCCAGAATTAAAAACGAAGCACTGGCTAGATGGCCCAGAAGCTCGTGCTATTCGAGTGACTTAGCCGTATATTCATCTATCTATTCACCCAGATCAGGTTCGACGGTGACATCCGGGCCAGAGCAATATATGGGGAGAGTTTGGCCAGTCTATGACCTCGCCGCCATTACGTCCCTCTCCCGAGGGGTGTCAGCGCATGCGCGTGAACTCTCAACTGATCCCAGCTGAGCGGAGAAGGCCGCCATTTTCATTCATTCGGCCGGCGGAAGGCATGGGATCGACATACAAATTTCGGTTCTTTACTTTTATTGGGCAGGCTCCGGCAAGAAAATTATATAATGTTATCCCTCGGAGACTTAAAAAGCTAACGATCTAAGTTTCTCCACGTTTAAACGCAAACTTTAAATGAGGCGAAAAAAAAAGACCGTAGCAGACGACGCGTATAGTTTCAACAGTGCTCCGTGCCGACAGCGTTGCGTCAAAAACGTTTTACAGCCCAGTAAGGAAAGATGGCAGCTTGTAGAGGACTTCCATTGGACATGTACGCGCGCACTTGCCGGAACGTCTTGTTTTGGTTTCGTTTCAATAATAGCGACAGGTGGATGTCGCAGAATTACTCGAGAACTAGTCTTGTTTTCACTTTTATTTGTGTTTATTACCATGTTATTTGTTACTCTATACTATTTCTTCGAAGTGTGGTTTAATAGAAATAGCAAAACATGGCAAAACACAGATTTCGTAGAATCTACTGATTTTTGTGCAAATCTACTGACTTTTGGGGGATCAATCTGCTGACTTTTTTCTCCCCGTCTGGCAACACTGGGGGGGGGGGGCACGTGGCTAGGGGGTCACGTGACCTTGGGGGCCACGTGACCTGGGGGGTCAAAAGAACTGAGGGGGTCACATAACCTGGGGGTCACGTGACCTTGGAGGGTCACGTGACCTTGGGGTGACCTTGCTGTTACACCGACGGCGACGCCAACAGCGACGCCGACGCCGCTCATGCCGGAAACGGGCGCCTAAGAGCTGTGCTCTAAAAAAAAGATGAAACGCTATTTTCAAAAACTCTAAAACGAAATCCGAGTAAGACAACAGAAGTGTGTTTTATGGCAGTGCGTGACGGCTAGGACCATATACTGTAAACGACCTAATTTTCGCGAAGACTTAATTTTTGCGAATTTTTCGAATCACCTACAATTGGCTAAAAATAGGTCCGGCGAACAATTCCGCTTAAGTGTAAGCACATTATAATTTATATTGAGATCCCACCGCATCGCAAAAATTAGAACCCGCGAATTATTCCAAAACTTCAACTTTGACCTGAATCGCGAAATATTGAGCCCGCGAAAAAGAAGTCATTTACAGTATATTATATCCAGTGTTCATAGCGATGTCACTTTTTCATACGCTAAAAAGAAAACAAGATGCGACCTTTATATAGAGACTATGGTTATGTGGCATATAGTTGTGATTGTGGCGTTTATTGGGTTTTACATTACGGCAATTGGTATTAATAATATTACAATTAAGATATTTGCTGAAAAGTTTTCAAACTGCAATATAATTTGTTGCATCTGATCTTATTTCAAAAGCACGAAGAACTATAGTAATCCCAAGTTGTCAAATAGTCATCACTGGCGCTAAATGCAGCATTCTTAATTTACAAGTTAGGAAATACAAAAATTGTAAAAAAAAATTAAAATATTCTAGCTAGTTTGAGAAATGCACCTAAAATATATAAACTGTGGGTAAAGCATGTGATGCTATCAAAGCCGCGACTTTTGAAAATCAGCAAAACTTCAAAATGCGCCACCAATCCTGCCAAACCAAACGCCCCCGAAATACGACAAAAAAATGCGAATTCTGTTTTTGTTTTTTAGTTACATAACTACCCAGATCATTCTTTTTAATCATACGCACCGCTGTTTTGCTAATCTCACCCTTTCCATTTCGAAGGAACGCACACTCGCTTGCACGGAAAACCGGTGAAACAGAAGGGAGGTATAGTATCGCTTATGCGAGCGAATGCAAGCACTTTGTGTTTGCGTTAGCGTTGAGGGCTCCACAGTGCGAGTGCGCGGAGCTCAGAATTGCGGTTTTGGATTGGCGCATGACAAAGACGCGCATGTGCATGTGGAACACGCAAGTCTAGCGCATACGAACAGCACTTGCGTTTTCTTCTATACGCAATACTGAAACTCTTTATATCCGTTTTCACCTCAAGAACGGTAGTAAAAAAGTTCAGCTTCTCGCGGAGCATTACTGATTTCCTCCTTTATGGAGAGAATTGAGATATATGTAGGTAAATTGGAGATTAGATATATCGTATCTTATTAAGCCGTATACGTTCCGAACTCCAAAAGCATCGCTTTTTCTGCGACAACCAAATCTCGTGAGAACTACTTCGCGCCGCGTATGAACAATGCGCAAAACTCGCTTTTTTCCTGAGATGAAAACGGGTATAGTACGGTACTATCCCATACCGGCTGCCAGCACTAAATTGGGACATTGAAAAGTGTTGTTTGCATTCAGCAATGACTGTTGGCCAGCCAAGATCACGAGCAGTTCCGCCGTGCCCGCTGAGCCAGGGAAACGGGGGACCCCCACTAGATGCGCTTCCCGTTTCCGCCGCGAGACGGCGAGCAACGAGCTGGAGACGCGAATAGGAGCGTAACTATGCTCCGTTCACTGTTGAGCCGAGACAGCAGCCAAAGTTACGAGCGCGAGTTAGCACGTGCTCCTGGCTCTGAGGTGTGCATTTCTAGCACGAGTTCTCGTTGTGCGAAAGAACTCTTTAAAGCAGAGACCTCGAACTCGCGTGTTTGTGGCATTGACTGCAGTCTCGGTTTATGGGTCTTACCTTTGAAACATATGCGCCGAGAAAGTGAGGGAGAGGAGGACATGGAAGGGAGCGGGGAGGCCAGAACGCCGAGCTCTGATTGGAATTCGCAACTTTCACGACCTATAGGGGGCGCAGTGGTGCCTATCAAAATGGCTGTCATCTGGATGATCGTCGTAGAACAGCGGTATGAGGCTGGGTCTGCGACGCGTAAGTAATTCTAGTTTTACTATATACGAGCAGTATTAGAGCCTTACGTTATTTTTTCACGCCAGGAAGGTATAGGCAAGCCCATTTATTATGAGGCCAATCATCCAGGAGATAGGGTGCTGGATTCTCACAACGCGGTACCACGATCGCTGAAAGTTGCGAATGATTGGTGGGTAGTCCTAAAGATGGCCGTCTTTGTCTCTACTGCACTGGTCGAAAGCGTTCGAATGCGAAAGCAAAACGTCGGAGGCCAGCGTTTTACATTCGAACGCGTTCGACGAGTGCAGTGGAGGCAAAGACGGCTGGCTTCAGGTCCACCTGCCACTCCTTCCAATCAGAGTTCGGTGTTCTTACGTCCCCTGTCGTCTTCTCCTCTCCCTCACTTTCTTGGCTCTTTGCCTTCTTTTTCCATTCAGGTACGCTAACTACATTAAGTACAGTGCTAATCACACTTATCTATAACGCGCGAGCGTGCGGCTTTCTCCGCGGGAGCGCTAGACTGGTGGCATTCGCGGAAACTAAGCTAGTCACGTGGCGCAACATGGAACGGCCCGCTCGAGGGGTGTCCTGCCCACTCTATCAGCTGGCGGCGAACGCGGAAGGCTGCTCGCACGCTTTTTACAAACATCATTGCTCGAACAATAAACAAACTAAAGCATGAAGGCGTATCAACGATGTCGTCATCAAAAATCAAACATATATCATAAAGCACTTTACTTTTATCGCTTATCAAGCTGATAGAGTGGGCAGGACACCCCTCGAGCGGGCCATTCCATGTTGCGCCACGTGACTAGCTTAGTTTCCGCGAATGCCACCAGTCTAGCGCTCCCCGGAGAAAGCCGCACGCTCGCGCGTTATAGACAAGTGTGATTAGCACTGTACCTGTTGGGAATTGCACTGAGAGCGGGGTGTGGAAGAGGAAGGGCGTAATACATTGAATTTCACAACTAGATGTAAGTACACGGAAAAGAAAAGAGAAGCAAAAGATACAAGTCACGCGTACAAAGTTATCATTCGGTGTATCTATCATATTTCATATCATAGCATACGCACCCAACAATGCACCCCTCAAGGAAAAAAACTAGTTTAAAATTTGAGACAGTGATGTCAGTTGGAATTGCGCAGTGAGTATGCATCGTGATATCCAAGATTAAGGACGCGTACAGGGGGAAGAAAAAACTGCATGGTCACTCTTGCATGCAATTTCTAGGAAAGGTTGTTACAATCCAAAATGTTGAGGAGATGGGGCGAATATTTGAACATATTGGTTCGCGCAAACGCGGGGTTGATTTCAAAAGCGTACGATCCAACAGGCCCTCCTAGAAAGTTGACGGCACCAGTTAGCTGCCGCACCATTAACCGAGTCCTCCAATGCTGTGGCGCGCACTCTGGGCATGTAACAAACACCCGAGTTGCGTCAGTGCCGACGTCAACCGCTCGTATAGAGAACGAGTGTTCCGTCACCGTTTGGTGGGGGTCATCGACTTCTCATCATACGCTTGGTGCCCTAGAAATAGCGGCCGTCAATGTTGCTTTATTGGTTTATTTAAAATATCGCTCGGGATGACATATGGTGAGCCAGCCGTAAGACAGACTCCCCAAAAAGCGAAGAACTGCGATACAGTTTGCAGATAAACGAGAGGCGCGCATCGGTTGGGTCTGGACTTAAGATTCTAGGATGAAGGAGTAATACGGTAAAGTGGTGCCTTCATCGGGTCTGTAACGTATTAAATTGGCTAAGCGAATAAAACATGCATCGACTGGTGTTCCGAGTATCTAACGAGCTAGTATACATGAAACTAGTTTTGAAACAAATAATTAGCTTCAGTCGATTGCTTTTTTTTTAGACATTTTCAATGCACAAGCAGCAGATGAACACTCTGACGCAGTACGCTCTCAAGAAGAAAAGGGTGTAAAAGGGTGTATCATTACACCCTTTGTACCATATAATACACCCCAAAACTTTAATTTGACGTACACCGCCCTACAGTCGAAAAGACGGCCCGAAATTTTGCGAAGGGCTTGATAGCCGTGTGGTACAACTTATTAAAATAGCTAATGTACGTTTTACTGACTACAAAAAAACTAATCGGTGTTTTCTTGGCCCTACTGTAAAAACTCGGTGTTTTCTTTCTGTGGTCTTTGATACATACTTTAGCTATTTAAAAAGTTATAACGCAGCGTTATCAAGCCCCTCCTAAAATTTGGGGCCGTCACTTCGACTATAGGGCTCTTTACGTCGAAATGAGTTTTGGGGAGTATTATATGGGACAAAGGGTTTAACAATAAACCATTTTACACCATTTTTTTTAGAGTGTAGGGATAGTTTACGCAGTTGGGGAATGAAGTGTGTGCAAACAAACATCGAGTAGATCAAACGATCATGCCGACATTCAAGCAAAGCCTACGCATCTAGTTGATTCAGGAAGTGCAAACTCTCCCCTAGTCAAATAGGGAATATGTTGACATACGAAATTGTGTTTGCGAAGCTAAGGAGCTTGCGACTGTTTATACCAGGGAAAATGCCCCAGAAGGAGACACGAAGAGAAAGAGCGCTGTGAAATGGCAATTGAGGCACAGTGACGCAGTATGTGTTTATGTGTGTTCGCACGTGCACGCGTGTATGTGTGTGCCTCTAAAACATGTGTTCGTACGCACGTGTGTGCGTGCGTGTACGTGGGTGCGTGTATCTGGGCGAGCGCGCCTGTATGGGCGTGTGTTTGTGCGTTGCGTGTATGAGTGCGTACGCAACTGTGTGAGTGTGCGCACGCGCTTGTCTGCGCGGCCACTCGACTCTGGTTCCCCGCTCCGAAGAAGCGGCGCGCGGAGTATCTCTTTCTGCCGGGTGAAATGAAAGTGCTCAATGTGGCCGCAATGAGTGGTACTGAGCCTAGTGGTGCAGCGGTCACACTGGCTGGTGACATGCGAGTTGGGGCACCTCGAGGCCCCCGCAACGCAAAAGCATTGCGTGTGACCGCTGTTCCACGCGTCTCCAGCGACGAGCTCAGGAAACTCGGCTGGATCGCTGCTTCCACCCGTCCCGCGGAGAAGCGGCAGGCCGTAGGTGAGCGGCCGTGGCGTGTATTTGTGTTGTATGTGCGTGTATGTACGTTTATGTGCGTGTACCCATGCGAAACCTCTTGCTTTTTAGTTGAGCCCGGTACGGGCCAAATCAAAAGCTGATTACTGAACGATCAATAATTTGCGTAAACACGGGTGGGTATAGCTTCAAGAGCGCACTCAAAGAAGCGAGAAATCGTGTCTCGAGTGCGCTTTCTCCAAATCATCTTATCTACAAACACCAATTCTTTACCATTCAATTCTTAATTTGAGACTTAGAGTGACTGACAGCTTAAGAAACGAATGACGTGGCGTGTCTCCAGCGTCTCATTATTTCTCCACAGCAGTTTTGAGGAATTGGCCACCCATTCATTCCATTCCGGTGAATTCCGACGATTCTATTTCTTTTAATTCCTGCGAATGGAGAAACTGGGCATTAACCACTCCTGCAATGGCGGAACTCCACCATTCCATTCCTTTAATTCCGAAATGTGCATAACTCGGAAGGATCTTAAGCTTCGCCTTTAATAGCAGAACGCGATAGCGTTATTGGGTTCCGTTCGCATCGCCTTCTCAATTAACCGTGCAGGCGTGCCTTGCGTGGCCCAATAAAGCAAACAAAAAAGCCTTGCGTGGCCAAGCCAGTAGCGTGTCCGGCTCGCAACCGAAAGGTCGTGGGTTCGAACCGCACCTAAAACTCTTAATTTTTTTTTAATTTAGTCAATTGAAATATTTAAAACGAGAAATCATTCGAAACGTGTGGCGACCTTTATTAGCATTACATGTCATGTTTTTAAACACTTCAATTCCACGCGTGACGTCATGTGATCATTGTGGGTTGTTTGAAATTCCCGCGCGAGGTCATGTGGCTGTGACGTCATGACCCTATCTACCAATCAGGATTTTCCCGCCCCACCAACCCCGACATCGGCTTTTCTGCTACACGAGCTCCTTAACTCAATGGCGTTAAGAAGGGTCATTAACAGCCCCATTGTGTTACTGAAAAAAAAAAGCAACATGAAGCTGCTGACATTAAGCGCGAAGACGACAGCTAATGTATGCAAAAAGCTTCCTCAAAGCATTAATTCTACTTAGCCGAAGGGTGGTCGCACAAAGCTCTTCATGGCACTTGATGTCACTGCAGACACCGATCGCGCGATCAAACGTAAAAGGCTTGGGAGTCGCAACAGACGCTAAAAATTCAAACCAACGATTTTTAGTAAACGGACCGTGTGCCCTCCTCAGATACATGGTTAGCGTGTTGTTTGTTTTGATAATGCCTCAAAAGGACTAGTTCGTGAGTGGCGCAAGAAGCCATCTTACTTTCTGCTTCAGGTATTCGCAGAACAGCACCGCTATTGCGCTGTGAGAAGCGACGCGCCCGGAACCACCATGCACCGCGGCACGAACAGAAAACCGCTGACAAAGTGCCATCGGTACACGGCGTCAGCACAAGCGACTGTAGCACCATGTTAGGTAACCTGCCTTAGAACGTAAACTTTTTACTTTTGCTGTACGATTCTTGCGATTTCTTCATATATTCGTTTCAATCCTTTGTGTTCCACGCAAGCACTAGAGGATCGGCTGGGTTAAAAGCAGGCAGTTGAACCGGTCAATATTTCTGCTGGGTTCGGGTTCTGGTTCAGTGCCCTTCCATTTTGTTCCGTTTCGGTTCTGGTTCAATAATGCTTTTGAAATAACGTTTAGGTTACCGGTTCCACCAAGAGCGAACAAGTTCAAACCAGCTCTTAAAACCAATCTACAGTTCCAAGGCGTGGTGGCAGTTGTTCATAATGCAACTTAAACGCTGAAAACACAAAGACGAGAAGTAAATAGCAGCCTTCAGCATCACTCGGCGTTATGTCGTTTGTTCACGTGTCAAAGTTCAACAATTCTATGGTCATAAGAAGCCGTGTTGCGAAAAACGAGGACAGCAGAACAAATATATGCTTAATTTCGTTTTGCGATTTTGAATTTTTAATGCAAACACCGTTTTTTTGAATATGACGTGGTTAGACAGGCACTTGTAATATACCAAAGTAGAGCATAATCCCATGTGAAGCCAATCTCCCAGCACGGAGAGTGACACCGTGACGATAGTACGCACCGCACTCGAAAACTACCCACAAAAAACAAACTAGTTCTTAGTTGTTTAGACAACAGGAGTTGAGTATGCGTGAGTATGGCGACGTTGTTACCCACTGTAAATCAGAAATTTAGCCAGAGCAATACCACTGCTAGCTTGAAGTTTTTAGGCGCTCACGCAATACTGATACACGACCACACGCCGTTACGATGCTCATCCTCATCCACATCGAAAAGGCAAACTGCCCACACCGCACGCCCTGCTCGAACGACTGGGTTGCAGAGAAGAAAGACAGGGAAGACCAATCGAAAGACGATTTAAAAAAAAGAAGGACAAAAATACAACAGGCGACTCGCTGTTCCTAGAAAACGCATACACAAAATTTCTTCAAGCAGCGTCCAGGGCAGTGGGTGATTGGTGACCAGCACCGCAGTGTCGTGCTCGTCGCGGCTTCGCCTCCTGGCGCCTTCAGATTTTGCCACACCGGAACAAACGCGCCGACAGCCGTCAACTGTTTTTTTTTATTTATATTTTCGCTTTCTCTTGTGGAGAAGAAAATACACACACAGACAGACAAAAAAGAATATCTCTTTAGTCTTTCAGCATAATCAGATGTATTCCGTTTCACTGCGATGGACGCTACGACCTTCGCGAGCTAATCCGTATTTTACAGCTTGTCTCGAGATTTCGCGCTCCCTGCGTCGCTCTACCCAACCGGAAGGACACGTGACGCCCTCCGAGCTTGGCCGCGGTGGCTCGTGGCGTTCTTTGCGGTCCATGACAAGATGAAACAAAGTATAGAAGTGTAGGCCTGCTCGCCGACGGAAATTTCTGTTGTACATTGTTGTGAAATATACCTCTTTGTTTCCTTATTATTTAGCTGCCTCAATGTCGTCGCTGCCTTTTGTTTAGTCAAAACTGAGCCACTGACGCCATTATCGAGAAATTTTAATTTCCTTCGCGCCGCCATCAGCAAGAAGGTGCGACTGACATTTTATTAAGCTAAACCGTTCCTAATGAACCGGTGATCACCACATGAAATTACGGTTCCGTTCCGGTTTGGGATCAATATCAAATTGTTTATTTCGGTTACAGTTTTGTTCCGGTTCAGTTACAAATAGCGGTTTTTGCTCCGGTTTGTGGTTCGGTTCCCGCATGATTACAACATCCGCTTTGTCTCACCTCGCGGCGCCAGGAACGACACCTTGTCTGACTGAGGGCGCGCCATTTTCATCCTCAAAGGAGCATAAGCCAGTGAGACAATGAAGCCGTCAGTCACGTCCTGTGCAGTGATGCCGATTTAGGATTCACATACTATGCGCTATCGAATGGCGCCATCAACCCGTAGGCCCCAGATCGCGGTCTCCGAACCCTGGCCCGCGGGCCGGATACGGGCCGCGGAAGTCTTCCGACCAACTCGCGGCTGGCGGCGGTTTACCAATTCAACTACGTTAAAATATCTGTGCGTTCTCGTATGCATTGTGACAGTGTTGGAGGTAACGCGTTACTAGTAACGACGTTATTGGTAACGCGTTACATTTTTCGCTAATGCAGTTACGTACTCGTTAGTATTCTGAATGACTAACGAGTAAAGTATTTTCGTTACTTTCTTACTGTATAGGTTATCAAATTACGTTACTCGTTACTTTTTACCAAAACTGGTGAAATATTGGGTCCGGACATTTCGTCAAATGCCGTTTCATCGAAGCCGTTTCATCGAACACCGTTTCATCGAACGTCGTTTCATCGAAGCCGCTTCATCGAACGCCGTTACAGCCTGTAATATTTTTGTAATTTATTTTAATTTTGAAACACAATGTCATCTAATTTTTCCTTTTTTCAAGTCACAGGGTGCAGTGACGAGATAAATTCCATCGTGAACATATCCTGCTTCGAGAAGAAAGCCTCCATGAAACAAGGAACCCTCTCCATGTCACATGAAACAAGTAAAAACAAGACAAAAAACAGAAAGCACGACGTGCTTTCTGGGAAGCGGGTAGTGTTTTATTGTCTGACAGCGTGTACGTGTAACCTTGGGTTATGTGAGGATCCGGAAGGGTTCAGTCTTCTTGGGTGACAGAGTGCACCCAGGGCTTCACTACTGTTCGGTGCGGGCTAGCCTTCCTAAGAAAGCGTCCTGAAGATCATTCATAGGCAAAAGGGTCGATGATAAAGATGACAGTGAAGGGGAGGTGGTTCCAGTCCGGGTGTAGTCGAAACAATGTTGGCACACATTGTGCAGCTTTTGTCTCCATAAAGTTTAAGAACTAAAAAAATAAAAATAAAAACGAGTCGTTTAATTTGAGCATAAAGTTGATAATCAGAGTATCTTTATATTTTATTTCGCGTGCTGTCCTTGCCGTTAAATGCTCTCCGTGAATAAACCTTGAGCTAAGCGTAAGGGTGCAAACAAGCTGGTGTGACTTCCACATTACTGAGACCCCCAGACAGCCGGTTAAAAACGACACAGACACTTTAAAGTGTTTTAAGTGTCGGTCCTTTACCTGCAGTGTCGTGGTTTCAGTTCTGTACATGAGTAAAGCTTTTCAGTAAGTCACATACCCATTGGTTTTTATTTATTTTTATACAAATTATTTTTATTTCTAGTAATTTGACGCCACCTTCAAAACAGTTTCCCAAGTGACTACCTTAGTCTAACAAATGCAAGGTAAAACATCTATAAAGCACTGTTATGCCCCAAAACTCGATACAGAGAAATTCGACGAAACGGCCCTTAGCGATTCGATGAAACGGCGTTCGATGAAATGGCGTTCGATGAAATGTCCATTCATTCGATGAAACGGTGTTCGATGAAATGTCCGCTACCTGTGAAATACATTAGGTATTTGGGGAAAGGTCACGACGCCTGATCTAACGTTTAGAATAGCAATCTTGTGCATAAAACTGGAGACGTTAGGGGATCTAAATTTAGGTCACTAAGCTCAATGGAGGATCTAGCTTCTCTGCTCGAGGGGAACTACTTGCGCTCGAGCACGCAATGCCCAGGCAATGCCATTACTTGCTGCTAAGACTTCAGAACCTTTGATTTCCAAAAAAGGTTGGTTTTCCACTTATCAGTCCATCTATTCACTCATCCATCTCAAAATCCTGCACAAGCTTATCGCTGCACGGAACCGGCATCCGTCACAGTAAACTTTAAAAAACGTTTCTGACCAAAAAAGAGATCCGTTAAAAGGCGACACTACCTCGCTTCTCGAAGGCGAAAAATCTTCGGCAGCAGAGGTGGACAGTGCACCTCTGCTTGTGCAGCAGAGGGGGAAGAGGCGGAAGGGCATGGAGAATAGAAGGGTAGGAGAGGGCATGACGTCAGCCGCGTAGCCTCCACAAGCCATGCTCCCTTGACGCCTCGCCTCTTTCTCATTTTCCTCCTTACTCTCCCCACTTATCACGCCAACGTGACCACATCACGTGACCATAGCTAGCCTTCGTCTAGCTATGGTGTACTAGAATACACCACAGTCTAGCCTTCGATCTGATAAAACCTACCGGACGGAGCGCGCAAGCCTGCAAGGATCCTCCTACAATCAACCATCCATCTCGCACGTGACATGTCACGCGCACCAATCGCCAGAGAGATCCGCGGTCACGCTGGGCACAAAATCGTTTAAACTTTTTATGACTAGGCTTCACCAATATTGCAACGTGCCCTCTCCTAGTACTTCTAACCTCCTTGCGGAAGGGGAGGAGAGGGGATGACGAACGGAATTAGCTGGTAGCCGAAGGTTTTTTTCGCCTTCAAGAAGCGAGATAGTGTCGCCTTTCAACGGATGTCTTTTTTGGTCAGAAAGGTTTCCTTTTTTTTTAAAGTTTACTGTGACGGATGCCGGTTCCGTGCAGCGATAAGCTTGTGCAGGATGTTGAGATGGATGGGTGAATAGATGGACTGATAAGTGGAAAACCAACCGTACTTGGAAATCAAAGGTTCTGAGGGGGAATGAAAGACATCCGTTTAAAACAGTGGACATAGTGGCGAAGCGATTTGCTTGTTTCTCTAGATACAAAAAAAAGAAAAGAAACACCTTTTGTGGAATTTTTTACTCTCGCTTTCGCCCTCGCTGCCTGAAATTTCCTGACCCACTTTTGTACACAGAAGAATCTTTCGCTTGATTAGTCTTTACTTCCCTAAGATCATAATAAAAACAATAAAAAGGTTTTAAACCTGGAAAAAAAACTTACAAACACGAAACCTGTTTTTTCGCAGAATAAGGAAGAGTTACTGCTGGTAAGAGGCAGCAAGTGATTATAATTTATAACCAGTGTGCTGGTAACCGGTGTCCTGTTCCACATAGTGAAGTAAATCAGTCTGGTAATAGTATGAACCGGACCGTCACTAAAACCGGCGTAAAGATGAGGGGTGTTGGTTGGCTGGTTGTGTTCCAGCAGTCCCCGTTCGCATGCTGCCAAACATACGTACTCGAACACAAAAGTAACGTAAATGTAACGTTCGTTATTTTTGAAAAGTAACGGTAACGGTATATCGTTACGTTTGTAAAAAAGTAACGTAGCTCAATAACGCGTTAATTTTTACCGAACTAACGAGTAACGCTATTTCGTTACTTTTTTTCGGTAACGGGCACAACACCTCATTGTGCTTAGTGTCCTCTGTCACAAGTATTACATATTGGCATCCCTAGTTTTATCATTCTCATTTCTCTTTTTTTGGTGCGCGAATATGCCAAAGTTTTCAAAAGTTTTGAGTTATGCCCAGTGAGTTTTCTTGGTCACAATGGTTGTGTAATTGTCATATTTAGCTAATTTCGATTTCGAATTGAAGTATATGTATTTGTCGGTAACAGGACAAAAGCTCACCGGACAAAAGCTCACCGGACAGAAGCTCACCGGACAAAAGCTCACCGGACAAAAGCTTACCCGTTTTTGGACAGACCCGGACAAAAGCTCACCCGTTTTTTAACAAACCCGGACAAAAGCTCACCGCGATATTTTTTTTGCTACCCGGGCGAAACACGGGCTTAAATAAAGTGCGGACGCGATGGACATTGGACCATTTTTAAAAGAACTTGTACCCCATCCACCAATGACTTGCGAATTTTTAAAAATACTTTGAAAGAACGGGTGTTGGGCTTTTTGGAAAAGTACAAGACAGGTGACCAATCTAGAAAACTGTACGGGATTTTAGATAGACTCGCGTTCCTTCCACGACCGCTTGTTCCACAATAACTAACCACCAGGGAAAAGTCTACCGGTGACATTGTCTACCTGCTGGACAATTTTGATTGCACGTACGTCAAGGGCCGCTTCCGTTATACTTTTTGTTCCATCTGCGGCTGCACCCAGAGCGAATTCTTCCCTTCGCCTGGCTCTGCGCCGACGACGACCGGAGTTTCCCCCGATACGGTGGAATATGTACGACGCCATTCTTTAAGATAAAGACCGGATGAACAACGCCTGCGAAGGATGGAGTACCGGGTTCCAGAAGCTCGTCGGCCACGCCCATCCAAGCGTCTTGAGGCTGATTGAATACCTACAGCAAAATCAGGCGCTCGTTGCCACAGCACTGACACAAGCCCGGAGAGGTGAGCCCAGAGTCAAGCGGGTGCGAAAAACCACTCTGCGCCTGCATAATCGTCTTAGAAATATTTGCGAGAGCTTGCATGTACATCGACATCTACCAAGACTGCTGGAGCTAGTAGGGGACTGCATTCGCTTCTAACCAACCCATAAATAAACTTGTTTTCATTCAAATCAACAAACCATGCGCCTGTCAGATTTAATTTATCGTTGCCTTTTTGTGTCACACGCATGCACCTCAGTTGTCCGCACTCGTGTTAAGACCAACATGAAATTTTCTCGTGGTGAGCTTTTGTCCGGGTCTGTGAAAAAAATCGGTGAGCTTTTGTCCGGGTCTGTGAAAAAATGGGTGAGCTTCTGTCCGGTGAGCTTTTGTCCGGTGAGCTTCTGTCCGGTGAGCTTTTGTCCGGTGAGCTTTTGTCCGGGATTCGTATTTGTCCATCTTACGTGTTTCTGCTTTATTAAATATACTTGCTCTAACATACGTTTTTGTGTTGAAATGGTTGAAATGGCTTTTGTTTCCCCGGCACTTGAAACCGTGAAAAATCCCTAATCCGGCCCCCTTAGCCAAGAACGTTTGGGGACCCCTGTCCTAGATGATAATCGACACAACTCGCATAAGAACCGAGCCCATTTAACTCCCACTTTATTCCGGGCAAAAGGCATCTAATTCTATACCCATTCCATTGCTCCCAGCGCTGCCGCAATTCCATTCCCATTCCGTTCAAGTTCGCGAAAATGCGTAATGATCCTGGAATCGTTCCAAATTCCGGAGTGGCAACTCCGCAAAACCGCTCCACAGCCAATCAAATTGCAGTACTAGTCAATAAAAACGGCGAAGAATTCATCACGAAGCAAAACGTAAATACGTATCACCATGCGTTTCCCAAACTTTGGGTTATTTCAGGTTTTTTTGCTCTCACGATCCTTCGAATAATTCGCAATATTACCGAATCTGAGGTAATGTTAACGAAATGAACGCGTTAAAAGCACCAAAGAATGCTACGGTGTGTTTCCTACACATGATTCTAAAAATGATTAAATAGAAGTGTACTCACATTTTGGAACTTGAAAACGAAGAAATACTTTAGGGATGATATCTGATACGCGATACTTGGGTGCCTGATGGGACGTGAAGGCGGCGGATGAAGTTTTTGTCTGTTCAAGCAGGGCGCAACAGCGAATCCCTCGCAGTTTTACAACCTGAGGGATGCGGAACCTGGAAGCTAGCAGCGCTGTCTAAAAGTTGGGATTTCCATCTGAGCGGCAAGCAGCCATATGGTTCCATAGGAACTTTTTTGAGATAGGTGGCATATAACATGTAGCGGACGTGATACAGCACGCGTTCGCATTGCCTTTCTGTCTGCTTTTTGGGAGGCACTCTTTACAGGAGTGTCTCATGTAAGGTACGCTATGAATTAGGGTTAAAATGTTCCGTGTTTGTACTACGCATAATGCGTGCCATAATAGAATTAACCCCCCCCCCACCCCCCTTCCCATGAAAAAAAATGCATTTTGGTGTAGTCTGCACACTATTCCAAGTATATGGAGATTGATTTATCGCAGTGGTTTAGGAATAAAAAAAATTCATCCAAAAAATAAAATAGAAAACATTCAAAATTAAACAAAAAAACAAACGAAATGTGGGACTCAGGTTCAGAGGCGCACACTCTGAAACTTACATAAGCAGGAGGTTTGTGAAGTTTTCGATTTCATTTAATTAAAGTCTTTTCCAGCCTATATACTTTTTGCACGATGCCGTCACCATGTTGAAACATCGTTACTTCTAGTATGGGCGAAAAAATAGTTTTGCCGTCGTCACGGCAATTGACCACATTTCGGATATAAGCGAAACCGTCACCTATTCTCGTTTTACCTCCTCTATTGTTTTACTATTTGCAGGTTGAAATGTTTTATAATTTTTTGTCGCCCATACCGGATATGCCTACCAGGTGGCTGGAGACGAGGGTAAACGAAAAAGGTTTATAAGTCGCACCGTTCCATAAGTTCTCTCCACCTCCCTCCCTCTCCCTCCCTCCCACCCTCCCAAAACGTCCGTTTTAGCAACAAAAAAAAAGTTGATATGTAAGCTGCACCTCCCTTTAATCTGTGCGACTTATATAATGGTGGGATATATATATCAGCATATGTGTAGATATGATGAGCAAATACACATAAAAATATAATACTTAAATACAAAAAAGTGTGCACTTTTTGTATTGCCGGGCATAGACTATGAGAGATACCGATCCGCGGTACCCGAGATTGGAATTCTGACGGATAGTAAGAATAACGCGATAGTAAGAATACATGCTCGTCTACAATTTTTATTAAAAAAAAAACACGGCCTATATTTTTTTACGATTAAAGTAGCGGAGGAACAGCTAAGAAATCTCCGGCAGACGCTTCATTGATAGTGTTGAAAGGGATGTAGTGCAGGATGGAACCGATATGGCACAGAACATAAAACCATCCTACAGTTCACTGTTTTCGCCCGGCAAGGGCCAAGAGGACACATAAAAAATATATTATTTTTGTGTTATTTTAGTTTCCACACCTTATAATGAGATATTTACCCTGATGTTTTATAGTAGGGGCTTTATATGGAAATACATTCCATAAATTTAGGGCTCAAATTAGCAATCCATCTATTTTATTCTCCCCGAGATAGCCACCTGGACGAATAAAAGACCAGCGGAAGCACCTATCATTGCGAAACTTGAGCAATCAACTACATACGCCGTGTTCATTAGACAGGATTTCCTTAATCTCTTCGTTAAACTACTGGAGACTGACTTCAAAGACAAGAAGTCCTTATATTCCTAAGTGGTTTGCTTTCTTTCCTATTTCGTCTCCCGTAGATTCAAGGCATGATTAATTTCATCCAGTTCATCCGCGCTCCTACCGGGCTTTCATTAAAGGGAAGCTGAAGCGGTTTTAAATTTGAGGCAAAACACCCGTGCCTCGTTCATGAGACCTTAGCCATCAGAAATATCAAATTGGTTTGGTCATTTTATGCGCGGATTAACCGGAAAAGCGCCTTCAAAGTAGCTCTGAAGCCACGCCCTCCCAAGCAGAGGAAAAGGGAGAGAGGAGGAAGCTCGTCAGCTGACGTCACAAAAGGTCCGGCTGGGGGACCCCGCCGTGGCTGGCCGGGCTTCCTCGTAGGCTGCTTTACTGACTTTTCGAGTCGTCGTCTTTATAATGCCGCATTGCGCTTGCTCTTATCCGTTGACTGGTCGTGCTACTGATTCAATCGCCTGACGTGTTGATCGTTCTCTTGTTTGCTCCCGGGTTTGAGGAAATCTCGTGGCGCCGAAGCAACTGACTCGCGCTGTTGCACGGTGCCGTACTCATGTGTAACCGTCGGCTTGCACGAACAGCGCTCGTCGCAGTTGTTCTTCTCGCTTACCGCCCTTTCCCCCTCACACCGAGATTTCAAAGGGATGGGTTTTTGCTATGCGAACAGATGAGTTTAAGTGAGTACCCTGTTTTTTGTTCGGAATGTGTTCCGAACGGCGCATTTTAAAACAATGAACGTATGGGTTTGGGTGTGAAGAAGGCTCGCCTGAATTCGTCGCTTTGCCGACCACCTTTGAAGGTAAGAAGGCAATTCAGTGCATTAAAAGGCCCACGCAAGGTGGAGACGACTTTAGGTAGGAATTATAGGTTTACTGTTCTATAAAAAATAAATTATGTTATTAGTTGTGTGCAGTGAACTGCAAAAGCCGCGATCATGTAGCCAAATAGCGAGCTTCCACTACCTCTTTTGTGTTAACCGCCTTATATTAGTTTTTTAGTTTTTGATTTTTTATATCGTTGAAGTGACTATATTTTCCTGACCAACTCCGTTACCCATGATAGTTTTATTTTGTTTTTTAGTCTATTTCACTTATCATTCACTTGGGAGACCTTCACGGTGCAACTTGTTCTAGCATTGCCTTTTTTAGAGTTGTTGACAGTATTTTAGGTCACATATTTTTTATACGTAAGCATAAATTTGGTTAAATTTTCCTTTCATTAGTATATACATATTGTATTCAGGAGCGCTTTTTAGAGATACAAAGCATGTGACATTCTGTTGTGAACTGGGTTCTTTTCTTCCATGTTACGCAGTGTGTTCCGTATAAAGTTCGTGTCTCATGCAATGGTGTTTTGTGCCGTAGATATGCGATCGGACGATGATGGTGCTTGGTGGTGGTCTAATGCAGACAACAAATCTTGGGATGTGTGCTTGAATGTAGAGTCCCAGGAAGCTCTCACGATTTCAACATCAAACTGAGGGCTGCCGGGCACACATCTCCGGTTTTGTAAAGCTGTAATTGCGCAATAATTTTGGCAAACAAATAAGACATAGCAGAGGGTACCGCTATCACAAGGATGGACCTCCTGTGAAGCTATTCGCACAGTACGCGAGGATATCCCGGTGGCAGAACGACGACCCTGTCTCATCACCCGTCTCATCTGAGGGAAGTTGTGCCGTCGCTTCAAGTCGATTATACTATCCCTTCAATCGAGACATGTACAAGTTACTGAAAAAATTAATTAAGTTGAGTTGCTGAGTATTAGCCTGAAAAGTAATTTGAGTAGAGTACAACATGATAAAATGGAAAGTGAATGAGTAAATTACTAATTAACGTAAAAAAGTAGCGAATATTTTGAAGTTCCTTTTATGTGTTTTATGCTAACAAGGAAGTACTTGGGTTTTGTTCAGTTAGCGAAATTCTGCTAGCAAAATATAAAACGACTTGTGTTTTCACAGAAATGCTTTAATAGTTGGTTCTACTTCTGCATGTGTAATTGTTTTGTTTTTCTTTTTCTTTTTGGTCAATGATGTACTGCGGGTGTATCATTTCTCCTTTAAGGATTAGCGCTGCCTGAGCTTGATTTTGGAGGCAGTGTTTGCTTTTTACATTGTTGCGTAAAGTACGTTTAAAAGTACTTGGAAGTACAAAGTAAATGATATATTACGTACTTCAAGTAAAGTAGTAAGTACACCGGGTGCAATGTACTTAAAGTGAATTACTATGAATACAATGTACTTTCAAAGTAAAGCACATTTTAACCCAATCTTTCAGAATGCCTTTTCATCCCCTATAAAGCGTTTTTTTATAACTGGTATGCATTTCCTCAGGGGAAGTCGGAGGTGCATCAGTTTTTGTTTTTTCGGAAATGGCTGCAAATAAAATAAGTCGTCAAAGAGTAATTGTTTGATACTCGGTGGCGAACTATTTAACACGATCAACTTATAAGGCACTTATTGATATCGGTCTTTTTGCCGCCATTACTTCACTCAGAGAAATGGCACGATGATGTCTCGAAAGGCAGCACAAACTCTAGAGGAGCACCAGATGAGCTTCAGTGCGGGTGCTGCATTTCGTAGCCTCCTTTACGTAAGTGTGGATGCATTGTGTACACCTCCTGTATAGTGGGCAAGAGTTCCTACGTTGGGGAGAAACAAATCAAGCCCTTTCTTCAAAGTCACCGAATCTCCTTGTGCTTTGGGACTCCAAGAAACGCCAGTCTTCGGCGCTAATCCCGTATTTACTCGGCCTCATTGCGACGGGTCTGTCCACTCCCCGCGCCTCGTTGCAGAATTGTTACAGTAAGGGGCTCGTGAAAATTTTAGGGAGTTTCGGACCGTTCAAACTACACTGTCGTCCCTTTCCCGCTCGCCTACTCCACATGTTTCCTCCTCTATGCACATATCAGCTGATCTTCCAACATAACTCTGCTTGTGCAGGAACGTTTGTTTATTAGCAAACCTACCACCAAAATTCAAAAGTAATTTGTTATTTGAGTGAAAGTTACTGGGGAAGGTAATCCAAGTAAGCTACTAATTACCGAAATTCTAATGTAATTGAAAGTTATTAAACTACTCAGAAAAGTAGTTCAACTACAGTAACTTCAATAGAGCAGTTGAACTACGTACAAGTCTGCTTCAAACCATTTGAGCCTTGGTGAACAATGCAGTCTGCACGCTCAAGTGTCCAGCACCTGCCAAGCTTGAAGTCCGATGTGTGCCGACTTCTTGTCCTCTGACGGCCGTTTTGGGGAGGGTCACGCTAATCTGGCCTGAAGCGTCCCGTCAATAGCACTCTGTCTTTTGTCAACGTTTTTGCGCTACAATAAGTAGCAGTCAGTATGTTCCAAAACGTCTGAAGCCGGCCGTGTCGCGTCGGCCGCGCGAGCGGTTCCTCGTGTCTGCTCGTATTACCGCGGAGGGCAATTTTTCTGCTTTGCCGACGGCTGGAACGCGTACTTTCGCACGTAGAGGGTCTTCTGAACATCTTCCTTTTTCGAATTCAACGAGATATTTCGAAAAATTAGAAGCCGAACCCGATTTACAAGAGCAGAAGCTTTAGCGCCCGACTACTTCCGCAAGAGACGGAGCAAGCGAGAATCGAGATGGACATTTTATAGCGTAGAGGCGCGTCACGCGTGACTAGCCAGTGGCGTGCCGCTGCGGCAATCGCTTCTGTTTTCTTTGCAATTTTTTTCGCGTATTGTGACTATTTCTAGTCAAACGGTTGTGACATTTGGACTCAGTAGGCACAAACACGTCAGAATCAGCCATTAACTCATTTCATTCAAAAAGTTATTCAGCTTCCTTCAATCGGTCCCTAAACAGAGTTCCTTATAAGAGCAACGCAGATGTTTTTAACAGTTCCTCGAGTACGTCAACCATCTAAATTGTATGTACCCCTAAAAAAAGGAATTTTTTATATAGTTTTTTCACTATTTTAACACATCCAAGTCATGTAGCGATCATGATTTACGATGCGAAATCTGCACAAATTCTAAATTTGTGCTGAAACGCCTTGGTCTGCAATGCTTTATTATAGCAATGCTGAGAGGACCGAGGGGCATCTGAGCTGCCATTTCAAGTATAGTACCCCCTCTCCACCCTCTCAACAACACCTCTAAAACTAACAATTGAAAATGTTAACACATAATACAACGATTTGTGTACTCATTTTTTAGCACCTTGTGGTCACCTACGGCTTTGAGCGAGCACTTTCAAAGCATTCCTCCAGGTTGTAGTGTTAGCTTTTCTCAAGCGACATTGCTACTGCGAAAACAACCTGTTGGGATTCCCTGTGAGATGTGACCTAATAAACTTCACCATGAGGGTTACTCATCAAGTAATCATGACTTGCGATCTCGTCTAATCAAGCAACGTACGTACTTTGATCGAGCTTTATCACCCATTTATAAAACTATCGACAGTGTAAGAAATCTGAAGAACGCACCACTAAGCACAAAAGCGGGATCACATACGCCCCGCGGCTGGCATTTCGTATGTTGGGAAGAACTATAGTCAAGTACAGCCTAATACTCCTGTGAGACGGACGTCTTGAAGGCCCTTGGAGTAAATGTCCTTAAACTCAAATGTCATTTAGGCGGTGTCACACGCTCAAGTCAAATGTCATTCGGGCTGAAAGACATTTACGATCGACGGAGTTACAACACCTCCGTTAACGCCTCAACTGCTATACTCTCGTCGATAGCGATCACAGATGACTATGAAAATAATATAATGTTATTTAGGAATTAATCAGTTAGAATGAATTTTAAAACAATTTATGGAGCTCTCTGCAGTGCTTACTTTAGAGCGACTTTAGCGTCATTTTTATTTACATATATATATATACTCGAGGTCACAGCAATCACGTCCTCCTCTGTTCCTTACTGTTCGTACGTGTCGCCGCTGTCCCTGCTCATCACTGCGCTCTTTGTTCTCCTTATCTCTTCGCTTTTGATCTTGCTTTTTCCGTTCTCCGTTTTTCTTCGCTTGTGGTTTCATTTTATAACTTAACTTTAATTTTGGAGTTCTCTCTTGTTTTTCACTTTGAGGGCCAGTGTCTGTCCCTTCAAGCGATTGGCTTCACTTTTTGCCGATGACATGGCAGCTCGGATGGCAGCCAAGGAGCTTTGCTGCTGCGCATGCATACAAAAAAAAACAAAAACAACAACAGCAACCTCAGTTTCTGGCGGTTCCAAAGGCTCCAATGTCGACATTACCGGAATCGGTGGGGTAAGCAGAGCAGACCGAGCAGATGAGGAACCGGATAGAGAACAAACTCGCCAGCCGAGGAATAATGGCGAGTTTTCGCGTAGGAACATCATTGTTGCCTTTAGAGCGGCTTGTACCAGCCAATACTGCGGCAACCAGTACCAAGCAAAGTTGCTTCGCTAGCAAAAACAACACGTGTAATGGTTAAAAAAATCCATTTAAACACAACTCATAATATCGTTCACAAAAATAAATGGTAATGCGTTAGCAATTTTGTTTTATCGAACCATTTATTTTGCTAAATGGGAGGCCGCTGTCTCCAAACATCGAAAACTACAATTGCAATGAACATTTTCTAAATTGCATTCGAGATGTTCTCCGACAAGTCTGACACCCGAAATCTTGAATGACTTTTGGGAATCTCGAAGGCCTTTCGCCTAAATGACATTTCAGTTGACCGTCTGACAGGGGTGTAAGAAAGAGCAGTGCGAGGGGAAAAGGGCGGCAGGTAGGACAGCTGAAGTGGAGAGGGGCTACCTGCTTTTCACTACGGCTTTTCTCGTGCGCGCCCTTTTTCCCTCACACCGTCTTTCTTAGGTTGTATCTGACTAAAGTGTAGATTTAGTTTATTCAAGAGCAACTACAAAACCGCAGAGGTCAGAGGCGTATTTAGGAGGGGGAGGGGGGGCGGGTCGCCCTCCCCCTCGTTTTTCCCCTAAATCTGCTCCTTAACAGCCTTTAACACATATTGCTGTTATACAAGATGGCCGAGGGAAAATATTACCCTCAACACTTCGTCTTTCTTGAGTACCTTGTCGTCAAGCTTGTGTTCCTCAGGCTGGAAGTTACGAGCAAGGAGGACAGAGAGTGGGAAGAGTCATTATTCATTCAGGTACTGGTTCTCGTTGCATTTTCGTCTTTTTGTACTCCGTTTCGCTTCAAGTGCGAGCGCAGAGGAAGCTACGAGAGTGAGCTTTTTCGCTTTCGGCGTCCATGCTAAGCACGCCTGCTCGTAAGGTGCAAGCATCGTTCAGGACAACATGGTCATGGTTTTCTAGCTTCGGCTTCGGTCGCACATAAAGGAAAGACAAACTACGAGAATCTGAGGTAAATTGCAGTCCTCGATAAGCGTTGAGTCTCGGTTGTTACCCTCATATTGAGGCAATGAAATTCCATGATTTCATTGTGAAGTCTGTGACAATAAAGCGAACTCACAATAGTACCATACTTCATGACGTAGGCGAGGCCGCAGCTGCCACTGAAGCACAGCACCGCCGCCACCACGCACCAGATTATGAAGAAGCGCAGATTGCAGCGGTTCCTGGGAAACGAAACGGCCCGCTTTTAAAGAACCCCTAACACAAAAAAGTAGGTGTTTTTTTTTTAGTAAACATTTATGGTCGAATACGAGTTAAAGGGGAAATGTACATATTTTCAGAATATCACAAAAATCAGCAGAACCCATCCTTTGGGAATGATTATCTACGTTAATGCGAATAGAATCAAACGGTGCGGAGTTACGCGCGTTCGTCAGGTGGCCGGCACACTCTAGATACGCCAGCCCACTCTTGAGGCGATTCTAAATTCGTTGACACTTTCACAGCCCTGCGCACGATCTCCGCAGCCCAGCACGTGCGTTTGTGTCACTTAGGAAGGCGAGCAAAGCACGCGCCATACGCACAAACACTCAAAATGGTACCGACCAGACTTTCTGGCGTCTCAGCTAGTCTCAACCAACGGTACTCTAAACGGTTGTTTATATCTTTACCATAGGACGCGCTTTACAGCGCTGTCACAGCTACTGGTGCGCAGCGTTCCATGCACGAGGGCTCATTCCGCTCTCGTGAGGCTGAGCACGGCCGCTACATCACCCTCTCCCGAGCGCGGGAGAGGGTGAGCTAGGGGCCGTGCTAAGCCTCACGAGAGCGGAATGAGCCCTCGTGCATGGAACGCGCGCGATCGTAAAGATATAAACAGGTGTTTAGAGTCCGTTGATTGACTGCCTCCATAGCTCTGTGGTTAGCGCGTCTGCCTGCTGATCAAAGGGTCAACGGTTCGAATCCCGCCGGCGCCGGTCTTTTTTATTTATTTATCGACCCGCGGCGTAAGAGGTTAGATAGCCAGATAGATATATAGATAGATAGATAGATAGATAGATACATAGACGAAAAGTGCGTGAAGTATCCAAAGAATGCTATTCGCATTAAAAAACAGCTTAGAGTCGATCGCCAAGGTTCATAACCGGTGGAGCTTGAAAATCGAGACGATTTAATTCGGGATTTATATCATGATTTAAAAAGCACAGTTCGGTTATAATGATTTAAATCACTTTTTCCCAATACAATGCTGAACGTATTTTCAAGTTACCGTTTGTCCATCAGTGTTTGCTTCCGATCGACATTTATTTTGTATTAAAAGCAGATTTTGATCTAGCAATAAAGATTTATATCAGACAGCCGTTAAAAAGCCCATCTAGTGATAAAAAGTGACTTTATGCTGAAGTAGTTTACATCGTGCAAGTTTGATTTAAATAGAATGAACCGGATATAAATAGAAAAGTAATTCATTTATTTAAACACTTTTTTAGATTCGTTTATAACATGAAGTACTCACTAGGTTAACGTAATGGCAGTCAAAGAAAGAATGAGAAAAACGAGCCGCATTTACCTCCTCAACTCGCCGCCAGAAAAAGTGGCCACGTGATCTGGAGCAGATTATATGCCGCGAATGTTTATCATAGCATTAGGGTAGCGATGCGGGCTAGGTGGTTTATGGTTAGCGAATTAGGCACAGCGCAGAAGAAACAAAGACAAATTAGAAGGGTGTACACAGGACAAGCGATTGTCTAGTGTACACCCTTCTACTTGGTCTTCGTTTCATGTGCTCTGTGTAGAATCAACTCTGTTTATTGAAGCAGTGTGGACACGGACCCGCATGGCAGGATAAATGCACTTTACTTTGGGCGCGATAACTGCAATGCAAAGACCGTTCTTCATATGTGCCAGGATCCGAATCTCCCAATCCCTGTGAGCCCAGCACGCTCCTATGTATCGAGTCTTTCCCGTCTTTTACGCAGCTATATTGCTCCCTCCTCAGGCGAATATGAAAATATCAGGTGCTTTGCGTAGTCTTGTCAAATACCCACGAACCGCGGTGAACTTGGACGCATGAGCTGATTGGTCCAGAGTCATGTCCGATGCATCTGCTTCTACTTGTCGCGGATCAACTGCGCAAAAGTTGTCCAACGGCGTTGGGACGTACAATGCAGATCAATCTTCTTCACAGGTCCGTTTCTTGATCTGATCCGCGTGTACCCGCTGTTGCTTGTGATCTTCAGTCACTACATCAAACATAACTCGTCCTTCTTGGCTGACGATGATACCTTTGATCCAGTGGTTCTTCTCCAACCTATACTGCATCCAGACTTTGATTTATCTGAAACGTCCGGTCTATACTCCTCTTGTCATAGTTGCTCTTTTGGCGAGCTCGTTCACGAGAACTTTCGAACGACTGGCGTGGCTTGATCAAATCCATCATCGTTCTGTAGTGTGGTGTCACCCTATACCTGAGGAGAAACTGTCTCGGTCCTCACGTTTCCTCCCCTTCTTGGATTTCTGCAAGGCAGACTTCAGTGTCCTCACAAGGTTTCCCGCTAAGCCGTTTGACTGCGGGTGTTACGGTGGTGTTAAGATGTGTCGACTTCCTTGTTCTTCTAGAAAATTATTAAAAATGGCCCTAGTATACTGTGGTCCATTATCGCTGACTACCTGCTCGGGCAATCTGTGAACAAGGAAGATTCCCGTAAGTGCTTCCACTGTCCGCTCAGCTCAGGTCAACGATATCAAAATGACTTAAAGCCGCTTGCTACACGCGTCGATTACCATTAAGTACATGGTGTTCTGGTATTCTGTGAAATCTGCATGGATCCGATACCAGGGTCGTTTTGGTATTTCCAATTGGTGTAGGGGAACGTTTTTATTCCTGTCAGAGACTGAAGCTCAAGCTTCGCACGCCTGATTTTTCGCTTCAATGTCTTTGTCCATGTTTGGTCACGATACGTAGGAACGGGCAAACATCTTTATTTTTTATTGTCCGAGGTGTCCTTCATGCATTAAATTCAGAAGACTCCGTCGCAGCCTAAGAGGTATCATTGTGCGCATGCTCCAAACTAGGCAGCCATTTGCCACAGCTAGCTCCAACTATCTTGATGCGTATGGTTGCATTTCTACGTCGCGTTCAACTGATGACCATCCTTCCATGACGTACACTCTGAAAAAAGCTAGAAAAAGCTAGAAACTGCAGCAGTTACTACCTATTTCTGACCGATACTACATTTCACTAACTATTTACTACCTCAAACGCGTGATAGTTAGTAAAAAGTTAGCAAATGCAGCCATTACTACCTTTTTCTGACAGTTAACACCTTTTTACTAGCTATTTACTACCGCAAGGGAGCGGAGACGATGGCGGCGCTTGCTTCATACCCGATTGCCAGCGTTAGCGACGTACTTGCTGTTTTGGATCGCAGGGGAGGTATCCACGCGCAATCGTAGCGTAAAATATTGTATGAGGCGGCATGTTTAAGGGTTGGAGCTGACTTCATAACGATCGCAGCCTTCGTACCTGCACGACGTGGAAGCTTGGGGTGTCGCGAACCGGCGGAGGTTCGAGTTCGACCAGGTTCGACTTTTTCGAACTTTTAGTGGAATGTTCGACGAACATTGTACTGAGGTTCGACTCGTTTGCGCATGCGGGACAGGCTGGCCAGTTGGCTTCGAATTGGATGGTGATGGCTAAGGGCTCAAGTGGTTTTTGAGTTCGTGTTTTGATGATGACAGCTGAATTTAGACGCCCTAAGTATCCCGAATAACCAAAAAGTATAGTCATACGGTGATTATTTCTTTAATAAAAATGTAATTGTAGGCCGCCAAACCTCGGATCCATCTGAAAACGAAACCACTCTCATTGGTCCTCGCACGCTTATCAAAAGTATCTCGGGCCAATGGCATTGGACGACGTTCCGTCGCGCAGTGATCCCGAGGTAGCCGCATCCGCCGAACCTCTTTCAGCCTCTCTGTCATTCAAGCTTCGATCATGGCGGAGTTCTCTACGCTCGAGGACCTGACGCCGTTAGAGGTTGAAATTCTTCGGCGGGCAGCCGACCTGGGGATGATTTCCTATGACGCCACTCCGACGTGCGATGTGGACGATAGCAGCGCTTCGACGTCATGTTCGGGTTCCAAGGACGACGAAACGCAGACCTTTTCGGGCGTTCTTCGATTTGCGGTTGGGGCAAGTCGTAACCAAACCAACGTTTGACATCGCAGCGTTACCTCTGGTACGTGATGTCAAACGATGTCGCCACGTTGACTTTCGCCTCGGGAGGACGGGGGAAGGCTGGGTCAGACATGTGCAACGAGCGCGTACCTACGACTGCGTCCGTTGCAACCGGAGTGACCGGAACGACCGCTCTGCGCCGCGCGTACACACACCTGCAACCACTACAACAAGCGCAGCGGGTTGTCAGCAAGGCGACCGCTTCTATACGCCGCCGTCAGCTGTTTCAGCGGCCTCTCTAAAAAGGGGATGCACTGCCACTGCTAGAATATAGACAGACAGTTTTCTAAAGCCTAAAGCTTTATTAATATTTTTTTCTTGATAGGCTTGCAGGGTACAGTGGATGAAAAAAGAAAATAAAAAGATGCAGTACGCCGTCTTGGATGATTTCGACTCTAATAAACGAAATTGCAATAGTACAAATATCGCCACACGCCTTTTCTACGATTATAAAAGACAATGTAATCTTAGCAGCGATATAGCAACGTAGAAATGTGATTTCGTGAGGAGTAAAGCTATACGCACTCCAGAATGCATTTCGGACGAAATGGGGCTTCCTGGGGCTTCCCAATCCCAGCCCCAGCTCGGAAGAAAAACGGACATTCCACAGAAACTACACATACAAGGGGTTGACCTCGTTTCCTAGAGATCCGGAATTTTTTTTTTTCTGTTCAAAAAAAGAAGAAAATTTTATATTTCTCACTTCAGAAAATAAAAGGTGTGTGCGGGGGGGGGGGAGGGGGGGGTTCCCGTAGAAAAATAGCAAGGGTTAGAAGTAATTTTTATTGCTTCAAAAAGTAATAAGATTACTCTTGTGATTACTGACCAATAAAAGTAGTCAACTGATTACAAAATTACTCCAAAAAGTAATCGATTACAAGTAATTTGATTACTTGTAATGCGTACGGTACAAGTCTGTGTCTATGTAACAAGGCGACAGGGCTGGAATATCTACGTCACATGTGAGAGGCCAGGGCGAAGTATAGATTGGACGCGAGAGCTGCGTAAGAGTTCGGCTGAATCTCGAACGTGCGCTGACTAATTGAACAGAGGCAAGCCCAATCGAACGCAATACACGCGCCCAGCCTGTGCCCCGTAAAGGCCTCCGACAGCTGACGTTATGAAATCCAGCACTGGCGACTTCGGTATCTAGGAGGCGTTGATTGATTCCGTCTACGTAAACCTTGCGGCACCGTCTTGAATACTTACGTCGACGAATTTTGTGATGCAGTGACAGGGCGGATTCTCAACTAGGTTTTATCTGGGCAGTCGGAACTGTCGTGAAAAAACAATTGATATAAATATTAGAACATACGATATATAATCTAATAAAAGAAAACGGACACCTAAATGTTTAGATAGTTTTGGCGCTTGGTCTACGTTAGATTCGTGGACACCACTTCTTGGCAATGCATTCAAACGTACGGGTACGCGTGCCCTCTCCCATTTTGTGCGCTGATTAAAGCTGTACGCGCGCCTTCTGTCTGTCCTCGAAAATGCCAAGAAAAGTTGTTCCTGAGTAAACTGCCTAGTTCGTTGTATTTGATTTTTTTTTGTTCTCCGAGGACTCTTTTACTTTAGGTTATTTCTAAACAACAGCCCAAAGTACTCAGAATACTCAACGTTATGGGTCTGCGAATAGTAGTTCGATTCGAATAGCACTGCCTAATTTACAGCCTTCGCAGTGTAAGACAAAGTCCAAGACAACCGGTTGTCTAAACGGTCTCAAAGACGATTCCACGCTATTCGATTCGAACCAGCAGCCGTATATGAGAGAGTTTGGCTATTAATTGGGAAGTATAGAAGGCAAATGAGGAGGCGCCATTCGCGGAAAGCGGGCTGGGCGTGTTCTGGCCCAGGGCGTCTTCACAAATTCAGATTTGGCCAGCTAGGAGCCGGAAATAATATCCTGGCTGTGGTCGCGAGAAACTAACTTAATAGGGGCGTCGGAGTAGCTGTCGGTGGCTGAAAATATGGTGCACGTGATGTTTCAATCACGGCCATGCAAAATCACGGTGGAAGAGCGCGACTAGCGGAACGACAGACATAATCCATACGCCAGGAGCCGAAGACCGGGAATCTGCCGTCCGAGCGGTCACACACTGTCCGAGAAAAACAGAGTTCAAGCGGCACGTTCGTTCCTTAGGTATTTTTGCATAATCCTAATAGAAACTTCACGTGCAACATATTTTCAACCATAAAGAGTTACTACATTCAACCCTTACGTCCTTATTAAAACTGTTTCTCGCTACCACCATTAGGGGATTCTTTTCGGCTTCTGGTTGGCCAAGAGAAGATGCGAAGCCCTCTGTCTGCGTCTGGTGCACGCCCTGGCTCTGCCCGCTCCTCCCATTGACCAAACTCTGTCTATACACGGCTCTGATTCGAACCACACGCCTCCTCTACACCTTTCCAGCGCATTTAACTCAAGGCCAACAAAGAAAAAGGACTCCCCGTCACTTGGGCATGGACACACGCGCATCGTCTGATATAAGCCGTGACAGGATGTGTCTGTACATGTGCAGTAGGGACAGCAGCGCCACCAAACCGTCGCGAAGTTAGAGAGTTGAGTTGGTGTATAGACCCTTTTCGTGTACCCTCGTCCCAAACCACGTAGTTAACTAATGTGATATGCGAGATAAAAAAATAAGCAATTGATGGTAACTTCTAACAAGTAAAATAATGTAGAAAAGTCGAGACAAGAATGACAGTCAGTCGCGATTAAAACGTGAGCATCTCTTCCAGTGATGTAGCGAGAGCAAAACGAAGTTTTCCCTCGTGCTCAAAGTTCCGCGATTCAAGACGGGAGCGCACACACAGAAAAAGTGTACTTACATCTACTCGATCGGTAGATTCGCGCTTGAAGTGGCTGTGTCATCTATAAAGTACAGATTTCAATCGCGTGGGTGCGTTACATCATTGTTGCGATGATGCGTGTTTGAGTATCAAGCCTCTAGATATGTAGACGACGGCGTTTAATAATCTTACTGTGGAGTACACGTTCGTTGAGCGCATGAAAATGCCGAGTAAAGCCTGGTTCACACATCTGAATTTGCGCATGATCGAAAGTGATGCAGGCGCTCAATCAAAACAACCGAGTGCAGAGACTAAGTTCACGACAAAAACAACAACAAAAAAAAAGAGGAGGAGCAATCATCATTTTATTTAATAAGAACCGCTGACCATGCAGAGCCTGTTCTGTCGCTGAAGTATCGCTATACTTCGCCTCCGCTTAAGTACAGATGTGCCGAAGCTACAATCTAATGGGACCGTTCAAGCAGCGTCAAAAGCACAAGTCACTGGGCCTTTTCTGTTTATGATTGGTCCAGTGATGATATAATACGTACAAAAACATAACGAACACAATGATGGTGCGCTTTTACGGTGTTTGATTGGTCCCATGAGCTCGCAGCGTCATGGCTGCACCTGGAATTAAAGGGGTCATAAAACTATATAGGGTTGAAATGTTCATGACTTTAGAGAGGCGTGCTGGTAGTCCGGCCCAAGTATACTCGCACGGACCGCCACTTATTCCAGAAACTTTATGGCCGCGGCGAAAATGCGAGAATAAAAGGGTACTATTTCCTTCCGTCTTACCTTCCCAAAGATTTATGACATAAATGTGGGATCGAAACCACTCGCCTGTCGGCAGTCGAGCGCAGATCATGCGTTGAACCCGAGAACTGCGGGAGACCTTGACTTCCGGCTCGTAACAATCAATGCCTCCGGGCGAACACTAGGGTGGTGTCTCGCGTCCAACCATTGCGGTGATGAGAATAGGCGAACTCTAGCAATGGTTGGAGCTCAACATGTGTTTTGAACTTTGCCGACTCCACCGAGTGGCTATTATTAACGCTGGCTGCATAAGTTAGGCACCTCTCCCCGTGGCCGCTTGTTCTGGTCTCAGTTAAAGGAGCGATGCAACAATTTTTGTACTTTGCGCAAACACCGCTTAGAACGGATCCCTGACGTTAATGACCTATGAAACACGCGTTCGTTTTTCACACCACGCAATAGAAGTCCCAGAAAAAATTAAAGAAAAACGAGCAGCGTTCACCCTCAACTCGCAGCCAGAACAAGCGGCCACGTGACCTGGAATGGATTATATGCCGCCAATGTTGATCATAGCCACGCGCTGGGGTTGGCAAAGCACAGGACACGCGCTGAGTTCCAGACATTGTTATGGCTCGGCTATTGTCGTCGTTGCAGCGATTGGACACGGGCCACTAGCCGAATACTTCTCGAGCTAGTAATTATCACGAGCACAAATCGAGTGCCCACGCAATGCTCGGGTCCAATCTATGAACCGCATTCAAATATCGTCATTGGGGAGAACTGCGATCCCCACGTTACGTCATCAAATTTTGCAAAGGAGAGATTGAATGAAAATGATCGCTTTTGTCCTTGAGATTACACCGCAACAAAGGAGTTTCTTGGCCAGTGGCGTTGCGTGCGAGTATCCTTGAGTCCCACCAGTGCCAGTAAGCTCGTGTAAAGTGAAAAACATTCCAACTGAATATCATTGCACAGCTCCTTTAAGGGGATGCACGATGCTCATATTTCCCAAATTCATTTTCCGACTGCCATGGCTTAGAAAGAAAAACTAAGGCAAGCTTTTTGGGTTATAAATGTTAAGGATTGATTGTGAGTAGTATTTATCGAAAATAGAAAATCGTTTTATGGCTCCTTGAAGGTGAAATGGAGCATAGCTATTTTTGTCTTCTTCTAATTGGCATTAAAAAGGTGTTATTTTTTTAGTTGGAAACCTTACTTTGTTTATTTATTTTAAATTGGTGTTAAGATTGCAGTGCCACCGAAGGAGCAGGGAGGGGTATCTTTACTCCTGTCATCTTTTTCAAAGCCATACTGTTGCCATCGATCGGAAAGCCCTGGAACACTTCCGCCCAGCGTAATATATTTCACGCATCGTTGTTTCACCGTGTGTTTAAAATAATTTTGATAATAATATCTGCGATCATTTCGCCTAGAGTTTTGCGTTGATTTGATCCCGCTATAGGACTATCTCACTAAGCGTTCCACGCATGCGTGACGCAGACATAACTGAAGTCATTGCCTCCTCTATACTGACAAAGCTTGGCAGTTCGGCGACGGAGCCATTGAGTGCCCGGTCGCAGATTTGGAGCGCGAGGATCTGATAGCACAGAGCATTTCTCGGCGAACCTGAACGTCAGCGCACAGCTTTTGCAGCAGCGAGGACCCGAAACATGGTTTTCAAACCCGACGAGAAAAGAAGCGGTAGCGCGAGGAACGCGAGGAGCACGAGCGGACATTCCATCGCTCGGGAGAAGTGTGTTTCGGCGTCCCGCCGCAGTGGGGCGCCATCACGTGGCTCTTCTGTCATCCGCTATCTGCTGCTCTACCTTATTAATTTTGGCGGCCGCTTTAGGCAGTGCAGTACAACCGATTGCTGTTTGTATGCTGTTGTATTGATGTTTGTATGTATGTGTATGCGCTCTATGTATGTTCAGCTGATGTTTGTACCGTAGAACGCGTAATGTGTCTACCTGTGTTAAATAGAGGGTCCCGAAGCGCAATGGTGGCGTCAGAAAATAAAATATTTTTTGTAGAACATGAATAGTGTGGTAACTAGCGCCACCTAGCCTAGCTACTTGCGATCAATCTGCTTGACCCTGCCATCTGGTGGCAAGCGATTTAACCTCCTTTTACGCTACGCGGCTACGCCATAATTTCGTGTTACCGTGCTGAAACAAGCCAAGAAGCTGCTTCGGATTTGCTCTTTTTGTGAGCGGCTTTTGGTTTTGCGGCCGAATGGTTTACCACTCCTTCGTGATGTGCGGTTGACGCAATGGTTGACGAAGGAATTGTGGCTCGAGGAATAGCAAAGTGTAAGACAAAGTGCGCAAAGTGGGTGCCGGTTGTCTCCGTTTAACATCACAGTGCTGACGATGAGACGACTGAGTGACTGCATGCTTTCGAAACATAAGTTTCTTTACTTGCAGGGGGAAGCCGGCTTCGGAAATAAATACAGTTCGCGGAAAGCTCGTGTTACGTTTTTATTTGCTGCTTCTCTCGCTCCGTACAATAGACTTCGTGTTCTCGTTAAGCCTTATTGAGCTCGATTTGCTCGATTCGTGGCTGCCATATTGAGATGCAGGCGACGGAGGAACTTTTTCTCCCCTGCTTTAGGCACGAAAGTTTCTCCCTTCTCGTAGGAACATATGTATCAAGAGCGTTCCTCCCTTTAGGGAGGACTATACTGACCCTTTTTCTAAGAGTGCGTAAGCAAATGGCGGCGGAGCACCCGTTCGTGGCACGTATCTTGCGCGTTTCCACAACGATGGTTGGTGGTACTTGTAAGCGTGAATTTATACTTCGTTCACCTTTAAACTGAGACTAGAAGCTCCGCTTTCAGCGCGAGCACGCTGCTTCAGCAGTGCTTTGGTTGCGGTGCCTGCGCGTTCAAAGTTGTGTTAGCAATAGCGGAACACTGGCGCTGAAACCGGAGGTTCTAGCCTCAGCTTATGGGCGAACAAAGTGTATCAGAGGAGTTTAGTTGGGCTCTCTTGTGCGATTACGAGAGGTTGGAACGCAGTCGATCACACTGAGACGCAAACGTGTGAACCTAATTAAAGCAGCGGAAGAAACGCCCTCGTGTGTACTGCTTTATCAGCTTGCGAATGATGGTTTGCAAGTGTACGCTAAAGCTGGCGCCACTGTCGACTTGTATGTAACACGTTCACAACTGGCAGTTCAGTAACACGCCCATGTTTAATTCACATACTTGTTATACCACATTAAAAAGCTTAGCACAGTCTATGCTGTCTATCAACATCTTCCGTCAGTAAAATAAAAGGAGCAAAAAAGATGAACACAGACGAAACGACGAGCAAACTACAGCGCTGCGTAGAATCGTGGAACGCAGTAGCGGATACAGTGATTGGTTAACATCGAGCCTAGAAATGAGCTAGCTGCGCGCGAGAACAAATGGGTGCAACGCTCACTATTTCATTTTTACGCATAATCGGAAAAAAAATTTGTTGTGGGTATGTTTATACAGCCTTGAGTTAGTCTGCCTTCAACGAACGACTTGTCTCTCAGCTATAGATGAACAATTTGGGCAGTGCAGTACAACCGATAGACGGGGTTTTTTAACTTGCACCACACAGTAGTAATACACGACCGCACGCCGGTACGATGTTCATCCAGATCGAAACAGGCAGGCGAGGGGATTGAACCCAGGACCCCTGGGTTCCGCAGCACAAGCTTTCGCTCACATGCTCCAAGCTGGTGTGCGCTAGACCACTTAGACACCGATCCCCCATACTCATAATCAATAACATTTTTCGTTTGTCTTTGAGGGCCGAGCCTCTCAATAAGTTGATCACGTGCTCAAGTTGATCAGTGTTCATAAGATTTCATTTCAGTGCACTGCAATACTTGCTTTTCGGTGTACATTGTCCAATCATAGAACCTTTCTATGGCGTGCCCGTGGTTGTTTAATTGGTATTTCTGCGGAACTTAATCCCGCTCATGGTGACCAGGCTAGTATCTAGAAAGTAGTTGCTGGTTGACGTGCAACTTGAACTGTCTCTTGGAAAGGACACTTTCTGCGTACATTGAGCGACGATTAAAGCTGCGCATGTGCACTCTTCCACTCAGCGGAAAAGACTCAGAAAGTTGTTTCCGAGTACTCGTGTGCTAGCACAATTTGTATCTAGTATTCCACGTGAATAAACGACATTTAAATCTATTCTAGTTTATTCTAATTTATGTTATCCTCTTCTAAGTGCGTGAATTAAGCATATTTCATCTGTTGCACGTTTCGGCCGCCAGACAGCGGAAGTTTTCGCTACACACGTGAATCGGCGGTACATTTCTTCTTCGCGTCTCTTCCGCTGGGTAGCCGTCGTAAACTCTTTACGAACAAACAATTCCAGTAATCACCCCATGATTATTGCTACCTCTTTTTTGCGTAGCTACAGAGCACAATTTCATAATGTGCTGTTCATGCGGAAATGTCATATAAGCCATCGCGTCTGTGCCCACAGCCAAGTGACAATTACATTTTTCGCCCAAGTAATTAGCGGTGGAACAGTGTATAGCTTGTTATCGAACACAAAGTAATGAGAACGCATGATCTATTCTTTGTAGCAGCTCACAAGCCCCGGGGTTTAGCAGCTGTCTGTGTGGTCCACAAAACGTATTAAAAAATAATATATATATATATATATATATATATATATAATATATATGTCAAGGTCAACAAAATACTCGACACAGGTATTTAATATAAGTCACCAAACACCTACTTTATAATGTATTTAAAGTACTACTCAAGTTGCATTCCCTGCAAAATATCTTTAATGAAGTAGGAATACTTCGAAATATAGTACAATTATATTTGAAGATACTTCCCCATTTCGTAATTTGCATCTACTTCAGTAAAACATCGGTGACAGCACTTCCCAACTTTCTCCTTTTTGGCCGAGCAAACTCTAGAGAGGAGGCGACCTCCTCTTCAGCATTAGCTTTGCTGAAGTGGAAAGAGGTGGGAGGAGCTTCCACTTCAGTCTTAACCATATCACCGACTCTAGAATGCGCAAGCTGAACGCACCCCTTCACTAAGCGCCGTATTAGCTATATCCGGAGATCAACAAATTTAATATACTCAAAGAAATGACTGATTAACAAGGAATGTTCGCATATAGTAAGCAGGGCACATGTGATTTCTTCTTTAAGTAGAGGTGCACCAAACATTGCACAAGGGGACACGGCGAGGTACTACGGTCCTTCTCGCGGTTGTCAATTCGTTTATTTTTATCTTTTTTATACTAGGAGCTTGTTCAGAAAGACGCACGGCTTTGGGAGTACTTACTTTTCGTTTGCTTTTCGAGAGCTCCTGCCCGTAGCGTCTTCCCTGCCTTACAATTTCTGTCTTCATGAAAGGCGCCGAATAAGACAAGGACAAAGAAGTGGAACGACACAAGGCGCACAAGGAAAAAGGTCCAACGTTCTGCAGAGAACCCAAACTGCGTCCTGTAGCCAAGTTGTCCTTGGTGAGAGGGATGGCGGAAAGAGCTACCCCTGAGGACAAGGAAAGGTGCGTCGCGGATGGCGTCGACGTCCTACGGCGCCTGCCAGGTCAATCGATGAAAGGATGGAATAACATGCACATCATCGACTACTTCAAGAACAACGACCTGAAGCTGCTAACTTCCGATAAGGAAGGTGACTTTGTGGTTGTGACGCGGGACATGTTTGCTGAAAAGTCACAACAAGCAATCCTCAAGAACTTCAAAAAAGTGAGCCCGGGTTCCTTGTCTAAGGTTATGGCCCGTGCTAAGGAGCTTTGTGGTGATTTGAACTTGGCGGGGTTGCAAAAAAGCGTGCAATCTGCCACCAGTCTACATTGCGCCTTGTGTCGTTCCACTTCTTTGTCCTTGTCTTACTCGGCGCTCTTATTTAAAGAACCATGAACCAACTGGCCCAACATTCCACTTTGCTTCATGAAAGGATCTAGCTATCACGGTTCTCCCACAGACGGTTCCTGAGTAGCTGACGGTCTTGCCTTCGCAAAATCTAACATAAAAGCTAAAAAATGAAAAAAAAAATTGAAAGACGTTTACAAGTTTTTGTAATGTCGAATTAGAGCACAGCTCTTGAGGAGGAGGAGGAGAGGGTAAGGAGAGGAGGGTATCCTCTCCTCCTCCTCCATACAATCTCCTTCTCCTGTCTTCCTCCTCCCTCTCCTCCCCTCCTCTTATCTTCGTTCTCCCCCTCCTCTACCTCCCTCCCTCCCCCTCCCCTCCCTCGTGACGTCACTTGTTGCCCTAGTGACCATCGTGACGTCGCTCGTGAAGACCTCGTGAAAGTCACTGTGAAGGTCGTGACCTTCGCCGTGACCTTCACGAGGGATTTTCGTGATGTCACTCGTGACCTTCGTGACGTCATTATGGGACACATCCCACAATGCAACGCGCGGTTACGCCGAGGGCGACGCCGACGCCGCTCAAGCAGGAAACAGCGCCTAAGAGCTGCGCATTAAAAAATACCTTGCGTCTTTTTCTTTTTTTTTCTTTCTATTTGTGATTTTGTTGGCACTTTGAGGGTGTCTTTGGTCCTGGCTTGTTTCCTGTTCAGTCCTTGGTTGTTTCCGCTTGAAGTCGGCAATCGGTTCAACATTGGGCTGGGGTGTGCCGATTACTATTATCGTTAAATATTTCCGCTCAAATCAATACTCTCGATTAAATGTGTTTACAAGATACCGAATTGCTACCAAAAGTAATTGGAGTGCATGGTCTTGAGTAAGGTATTTGAAACAGGCACACGTCTGAGGTCAATACATTAGAAAATTAGTGAGTGACCAAACACATGCATTTAGCTGGTAAGAAGAGGGTCTTCTGTTTTTCCCGAGTCATCCTTGTTATCGAGTTATTATGAAAGATAAAAGTCAGTCACAAAATATTGATTTCTAGATGAACATAATAAGCGGAGCACCCTTAAACAGAACAATATTGTTACTGTTCCGTTTAAGCCTTAACTTCGTAAACATCGACCACTAACCTTAGCGATCAAATCTGTTAGTGACTGAAGCTAACAATATAAATTAACGACGAATAAAATAAATCACCAAGCACTTTCAGTTATTGTGATATACGGCTTCCAATAACACTTTTTGTCGTATGAAATGCTGCCTTTACCTTGGGAAAACATCGTTCTTATTCTTTGCTAAGAGCCTAAACAAAACGTGCGTGCACGCCCGAGAAAATACAACTTCTCTTACCTTTTGCATACCACTGAAGAGCACGACGCCAGATAAACTGTTTAGCAAACACTCGGTGCCAAAGAAGACGTCGAAGAAGATCATGTACTCTGCAGTGACGAAAAGAAAATCTGTTAAATGCATCTTCACTTTTCGATGCCTAAGACGTAGGTTTCCGTGATTATGGCATTTACCAATAAACCCCGAAAATTACCCTCGGGTCGGTTTGAACAAAATCAGAGAAAAGCAATCGAAATAAACAAAAGGAAAGCTGTAATAAAAAAGGGCTCGAGGGACACCTAAGCACTTCTTGTAAGCTCTGAATGCGAAAGCGTGAATGTTGTTCTTGCGCGAGTCCTCGTGAAGTTGCCGCGCCTCGCTGACATCGGCCGTGGCGCGCCAGCCGATTCCTTTTCCCGGCGCGCGGGCACGCACCGCCATGGGGTAGCGCATATTGAATCTGACGCGCGGCAGCGTCCTTCGGCTTCTTTTACTTGCCGTTTTGCGTGGCTTTTTGCGCGGCTTCAAAGCTGGAATGCCTCAGATCGCGGCTTCACGAATTTATCTGCCGTTTGGCGCGGCTGATGACGTCGGCTTGCTCCATGGGACAGTTAATGCTTTCGCAATAAAAATGAGACTTTTACAAATCCCTGTAATGCGAAATTAGAGCGCAGCTCTTGAGGAGGAGGACGGGAGGGTATGCCCCTCCAACTTCTCCGTACCCTTCCTTCCTCCTTTTCTCCTCCCCTCTCTCCCCTTGTCCTTTTCTCCTCCTCCTCTCCCCTTCTCCTTCTTCTCCCCCTCCTCCTATAATCCTCTTCCTCCTCCTCCTATTCTCCTTCTCCACCTCCTCTTCCCTCCTCCTCCACCGGAAACGGGCGCCTAAGAGCTGCTCTCTAAAATTACAGAACACTTAAGACTGCTTACGCGTAGGAATGCGAAAGCATTGGTACGCGCAGCGCGCGCCCCGCTGTCGTCCGCAGAGACCGGGCTGGCCTCCGGGACCCTGCGCGCGCCACCACCTCCCCTTTAGCGGTGCGCGGGCCGCAGCTCCAGGAAGAGGACTTTTCTGTGGGGTGGCGTTCCTTGGAACTACGACGCGTCGCAGCCAATGAGAATTTAACTGCCGTTTTTCGCCCAGAATTTAGGTGCCGCTTTTCGCGGTCACAGACAACACCTCTTGCTGCTCCATGGGACAGTTAATGCTTTCGTATTAAAATACCCAGGACGTAGCTTATCCTGAGCGTCTTATTATTACCGCTTAGCAGACAAAGAGATTGCGACATAGTTGATAAATAAAACAAATAAGCACGAGCTTATCAATCCACGCTCCGCGTTTCTGAAACCGTCAGTGACCATAAAGCCATGCGCAGCGCAAGTTCGCCTGCTTCTTGGCTAGGGGTTGCGATGATGTCGAAACGGCAAGTTCTTCATAGCTGATTGCAAAAAAAAATTGAAATAGAGGTTTACTTTAAGGCATTTAGCAATGAGCTCTACACATTATCATCTCGATCAAAGCCATATCAGAGCTTTGCGTCATTGTGACATCACCGCGACTCCGGCACAAAAAGCAGACGACTCGCTTTCCGCATAGTCACTGAGAACTTAAAGGGAAGCTGAAGAGCTTTCAACACGAACGAGTATGAGGTAAATTCCTGCGTAGTTTCACCCCGTGAATCCGAATTTCACAGCCATTCTGTTCACGAATATTGATAAAGTCGAAAATAAGCGGAAAACAGGCGACAGGTGCTGCTACGCTTAGCCACTTGGCTGATCCAGTCGTGATTGTCGTCTGGAGATCGTCATGGCGTAAGTCCGACAGCCTATATGGTTCAGCGTTCAGTCCGGCGCACACCGCTTCTATTAACGCTGAAGTAGCACTTTTTTCTTAGCTCGTTGAAAGAGCTGAGATGGCAGGCAGCCAAGTTCGACGACGAACGAGCCTTTGGCTCAGCTTGGAGATAATCTCGGCGGGGATGCCGGCGGAAGAGGGAAACCTCGTGGCTCTGATCAGCGGTATTGCGTGCTCCGCTCGTGCCGGCAGCACAGACTGGTGCGTTGTTCTTGTTTGTTTGTTTTGTTTTGCATTTTTCGCACTTGCCTAAACTGGAGGCTAGAACTCAAACGAATTAAAATTCTAGCCGTGCGCTCCCGCTGAACCACCACTTTCTCACCGAGGCCATCGTAATTTGGAAATTCAGAAGGGTTATTTGGAAGCAGAGAGAGCACATACATACGCAGTTTCTGTACTGGGAGCCTCTAAAGGTTTAAACCGGTAATAAACTTATTATGATTCGGCGTTAAATTTGGTCACGTGTGGTTTAGGTCCATACTGAAGATGCCACCTGCATAGGCGACGAAACGTCTTTTTGTTGATGTCTATGTTGTATAAAGTCGGAGTAAATAATTTTAACCATGAATTCTCCCGGCTTTCGGAACATTTCTTGTATCGACAAACTCTTTATTGTTATTACGTTGCTCGAGCACGTTTACCACGAACTGATCTTGACTAAATCGCGGCCACGAGTCCTGTATATTTTTCACACATGTGAAGTTTTTCTGCAACCTTTAGTTTTGTCGACTGAATTGCTCTCCAAATGGCGTCACGGCGACGCCGCTCTCACTCTCTTCGATATCCTCCTTTCACCTTCTTCGAAGGAGGCGGGGCTTCAGCGCCTTTAAGATTCTTATGGAGCACTTCCTATTGATTTCCCTTCTGTAATGCTCTGATTGACTGACTGCAACACCACGCATAAAATCGAAAAGAAGAAGAAAAAAAAATCTTTTGCGATGTTTCTGATTTTGGAGGCGAAATACAGACGTTTCGTGTTTTTGTTTTCCCCAATACAGAGCCACTTCAGTGAACGTTTACGAAACGCAGCTCATAACTTTCCTGATTTTCTCTTCGTGGTTTATTTTTTCGCATTCTTGTCAGCTAATGTCGCAATGGTGGCCAACCGCTAATAAGATGCTTGCCCTGTTTTTCTTAAGCCGTCGCCGACTCTGCCCACAGTGTAGTTATAAATGCAACAACATAGAGCTCAGTGCGGTCTTCGGTTATTGAATACCAGAAGGAGTATTGCCCTGTTAAAATCGTTCTACTCCATTTATAATAGACAGTTAAAAATCGACCCGGAACTGTACCCGGTGTTTCAGCGGAGGTTTTCAAAATCCCTGAAAGCTAGCGTAGTTGAGAAAAAAAAGAGAAAGCTTTTTCCAAAAGTAAATTGCAGCCACAAACACACAAAAAAGCCAAGGATCACAAAATAAAAAGAAACATACTAAGTAGCCATGTAATCAATTAAAATTTACTACTGAACATTTTTTGGGAAAAATAAACATTTTGTTGTAATTAAATATTTGCTAATCATAATAAAAATCCACTAAATCAACTCATTTTAGAAAAATATAAGGCATAGGCAGCTTTTCACGGCGTTACAAAAAAAAAAAAGGTCAATGTGGACGCTAGTTATAAATCAAAGAAATGGGCGAAAAGGAAAGGCTTCATGTGTGTCTGGCAGCGAAACGCCAAACTGATTTGTGAGAAAAAAGGATGGCAATCGCTAGTTTCGTTGTCAGGAACGGAGATGACTTGCTCACACTTGACACTTTAGTTTTGTCGACTGTATTGCTATTCGATACTGGACACTAAATGCTAGACTTGCCTTTGCTTCCTATTGATTTAGAAAAGTACATTCAATGGGGATCTAAAAGGTCAATACGAGGTTTGAATTTAAACGTGCAATCGGTGTGAAATGAGCTAATTGACTTTGAATGCTTTTCCAGCAAGTTTGAAGTTTTTTTTTTCAATGTCATTATGTTAACCAAAATCTGGTTTTTCGATGGAAGGGTTTCTAAGTTGCCATCCCATTTAAAAAGCCACTTTTTGAATCACACTGTTAGTAGTGGTGGAGGAGTGTGAACGCTAATTGACGAAATCATGGACAGTCAGCCATTATTTAGTTTCTGCTCTATCACTAAGTGCTGTGAAGCTCTGTCCTCGTTAAAAGGGAATACCCGTATTTCTGTATTTTACCGCCCACCTGATGGCAATATTTCAGATTTTCATGTTTTTCACGACACGCGGGTGGGATTTAGTAGCGATAACAACTTCAATGTGGTGATTGGAGGTGATTTTATTATTAATATTTTCAACATACGACTCCTTAGAGACTTAGGTATTAATGTAGAAAGATATGGGTTTGTGAATGTGATAACAATACCAACTAGAATAACAGAGTTGACAGAAAATATTATTGATCTTTTTATTACGAATGTCGATAACTGTCGTGTGATGAGCGGAGTCATGAGTTACACAATCGGTGACCCTTTGGTAATATTTATGTGCATATTAGGTGAACACGGGAAATATAGAAGCAATAAGTCTATCAGCCATTTTCAAAGCACCTTGGGGAAGTTTCTAAATGTATTGGAAATATAGATTGGGTCGGTATTGCTGGGAAAAGCCAGCAATTATCAACAAACGCTTTGTGTACATAGCGTTTGAAAGGGTTAAAGCTACAGACGCAGATTTGGCGTATAACACTTTTCTGGACAGGTTTAAGAAACTGTATAGGCAATTGTCCGTATAAAACAACCAGAACATAAAAAGAAAAAAGAAAAATAGTAAGCCGTGATTTACTGCAGATCGTTTAGCGAAAATTAATATAAAAAGCGACTCTTCCCAAAACGCATCAAAGTAAAAAATCAGACAGGCAAAATAATTTTATGTTTTATCGCAATCAACTGACAGAAGAAATTTAGAAAGCAAAATTATATTATTATTAAAAAAACACAAAAATATTCTTGCCATAAAATGAACGTGTGGATGTCATGTGGAAAAATATGAATTCCGTTTTACAATTCGACCGGTCACATGATAGTGTTAAAAAGCTTTGTATTAATGGCAAAGAACTTAGAGGAATCACTTTCGGTAACGCGCTTAACAAGGATTTTGTAGTTTTAGCTGAACGAGCTCACAGCACTGAGGCCAATACTTACATTAAAGAGAAGAATGCTAATTATATTTTTAAAAAAGTGATTGGCGGAGAGGTATTTTCAGTGTTCATAAATTTGAGCAATTTTACATAGATGCATTTGATATTCAGATCAAACCAGTAAAATATGTTCTAGACATAATTACACGTAATATAACCCATATTTTAAACCTGTGCTTATCGACAAGTCTATTTCCTTTTCGTGTGCTGGCAGCTAAAGTTTCTGTGCTACACAAAAAGGGAGATGGAAATGACATCAATAACGACAGATTTCTATCAATACTGCACGTTTCTTAAAAGGTCTTGAAAATATTATTTATACCCGCCTGTCAAATTGTTTTAAGAAACAGCCAATAATGACAAGATTCCAGTTAGGATTTAGAAAGCAGCGATCTACGGATGTTGCATCACTTGATAATAAGTAATTCATGTTAAAAAAATTTTGATATCGAAAACTGGTGCTTGGAATGGATATAGACTCCACCAACTCTTTTGATTATCGAAATTATGAATTATTAAAAAAAGTTATAGGTTTGCGGTTTTCAGGTTCTTGACTCCTGCCTCAGACATCACAAACAATATGTGTGTTGTGGTGAACTCCACGATAAAGCCGGTATTATCAGAGGCTCCTTAAGGGAGTATTTTACAACTTTTTCTTTTAAGGCTGCGGTCCCACGGCAGCCATCTTGAACAAGGCGTTAGTTCAACCAATAGATGGCGACACGCACCCGTGGGGTGGCCGAAACATTGGTTCACGGTGGGATGGCTCGAGCACCATCACGTTCCCCTCGTGGCCTTGCTCACGCCGCTGCCAGCTGTGCTCAGCTGGCTCAATAGCGTGGCCCAGCAAACGCATGTATGCGAGAATGTCAGGCTTTGTATAACTTGTTCTCTGATATAGGGAGGTGCAGTTCGGCGGTTGTCATGGGCTTTCGCAATAAATCTTACCAAGAAGGAATCAATTGTTGATTGACGTGTCAGTATTCTTTCAATGAAAACTTCATCTGCAGGAATGCACGCTCA
>JAZHYW010012071.1:0-18059 GCA_037355805.1 Ixodes ricinus
TTTAATTCTTCACAAAACGCGTCCTCAATAAACGTCATTTTTGTTGGCAACATTGGCAACCGCGGAAGCTCTGACGTAACATCAGGTACAGAGCACTGTCGGGGTGCCTCCCGACTGCTGTACTGTAACTTTTCGTTTTTTTATTCGTTTAACCTTGTTGCTCTCTCAGACTAAGCCTTCGTGAATCTAAGAGAACTTTTGTTTTGCGGTTGTTTGAAACAACCCTCGGACTGCAGAAAAACAATGTCCTGCCGCAGTGTGAAATAGAATCGAGCTGTCCGCGTGCGAATGTGGCCACGACCTGTCAGGTTTTAGATTGGTTTCGGTTTCGCCGCATAAATATATTTTGAAAATAGAACTGTTCCTCTAGCATAAATGTTTCAAGATCTTGCAAGACATTTAAATACTCTAAACGTCTAAATTCACGATGAAGCTCACCTTTAATGCTATTCGTATGCAAAATGGTTTTGGTTTCGGTTGCGCGGCATAGACATTTCTTTTTGTGTGTAACTGCTGCTCTACGCTCAATTCCTAATGATCTCGCAAGACATTGCATTGAAATGTCTAATTTGACGGTAGAGCATCTTTTATATCCTCTGTTTCCTCCAGTAATGACTCTAATCGATGTGATTGATCTCGTGGACTCTAGCGTTGTCCTCAACACCTATTCATATGGCGTGCAAGTACGCCTGCTGGTAAGCAAGCGGCGAAGGAAATATTTTTCGCGCATCTCGTGCGTTTATTTACCCGCCAATGCGCTCGAAGGATCATGATCTGCCTGGATGATATGGTTTTCTGCAATTTGTAATGTCGATTGATTGGTGTGCCCCCTCTTTTTGTTCCTTACTATTTTAAAACGTGCTGATGTTCCTATAACAACCTAGTGTTTATAGTTATCCCACATTTCAGACGTCTTGGGAACCATCCAGCAGGGAGCCCCTAATTGGTCACCTTTCAACACTTTTGGTATTGATACAACTTATCAGAGGCTGGAACATTGCACATTTGAGCTAAATCATTTCATGATCACCATGCTGTCTAACCTTATAAATAAAATTGAAGTCCTCCAGCCATATAAATATGTACAGGTAAAGTTTATTTCAGAACTGGCTCATGGAACAATTAAGCTACCAACAAGTTTCAAAGAAAACTATTTTTCATGTTCCAAAAGACAGCAAGGAAAGTACTTTCCGGAGGCCTGAAGAGCACTTCCGATTATAACGTTTTGGAGGTTTCAGTTCAGAAGAAAAGTAAAAGTGTAAATCGGTAAACATTCCCGAAAACCTACAGGCCAAGAACCGAGTAAACGGTGCAGTGAGTTGGTGCGAGGGTGGGCATCACACAAGTGCCGCGCGAATAACAAGTACTTTTCAAAAATGAGGGTTCCTTCGGAGGTTACTGGGCTCTTAAACTTCGTTTCAAAAACAAAGAATAATAAAAGGTGAGTAAGCTAACGTCCGGAGACCACATGTCCAACGGCATAGCCACAGAACTTTCCTGAACACTTGCCGCAGCGTTGAGACTGTCAGACATATAATGGCTTGGAATTACAGATTTTTTTACTATTCATGGCAGTTCGCGGGTACTGATACCGTCAGAGACAGAGCCAGCCGCGGCAATACTCCTCGAAAAGGTGTGGTAACTCTTAGCAAAAATGATATGTAAGTCCGAGGAACGCACGGATAGTTGCTCCAAGCTCACGGCCGTCTTAAAATGATATCTCGACAAAAGTCTTTTTTGTTGTTTGTTGCTATGAGAAGACACCCAGTTGAACTGAGAACAACCTAAAATAGAGTATAGGAAACAAAATGCAAAAGCACTCATCGAAGAACACATTCCAACCCTGCGTACACGAAGTGCCTGCATCGCCGACGATCCCTTGCCTGATGTTACGTCATTCGTTAGGGCTGGATATTAAGCCGTGGAAACTGGCGAAATTCGGGGTGCAGTTTCGTGCACACGTTCTTGACTAATTTAGTTAATATCCGGATATTATATAACAAAATAAGCACTGTTATTTTGTTATATAATATCGGTTAACTAAATTGGTCATGAACGCGCGGCAACCACGCACTTCGCCACTTTCTGCCACATTTATATCAGCCCCAACGAGTGACGTAACATCAGGCAAGAGATCGTCGGCGTTGCAGCACTTTATCTATATGTGTCTATATTGTCACGAATGACGAGGTGACGAACAGAAGAATAATCTGAGGAAACTGAAACGTTTAATGGGGCGACCTTGTGCCGAAAAACCAAAAGGAAACAGAAGAGAACAGCGGGGCGTCGCGGGCGTCGAAGTTACAGCAGAGTCTAACGCAGGGGCTAGACTGACTGCGGCTCGCCACGCCGAGCACCTTTTGTAGCCGCGTGGGTTTCTGGAACATTCGGCCTAGAACGTTCGGAACTCGATCAGACGAGAAGGTTCTCGAACTCACGAGAACGCCAAGTTGAGAGAATAAATAAGAGAACACTCCGCTCGCTGGAACTCGAACCCAGACCTTTCGCGCTACAGTCAAGCGCGGTAACCATTCGGCCACGCACTTGATCGCCCTTTGACGCGCGTGGCAATATGGAGGCTCCCCAGATCTAACGAGCGCAAAAACTTAAGTACGTCCGGTTTAGTTCGGACAGTCCCTTTAAGCTGTTCCTCTCTGTCCATAAGAAGTATGCCTTATCTTTGGATAGTCAAATATATTTACGAGGAAAGTATCATGATTATTTTCCGCTTATTGTTTCGTAAATTGAATTGTCCGATCCTGAGTGCACTGCACATGTAATTTCACTCTATTCTTCGGGCACTTTCGTTATACTTCTTTGTAACTTCAAACCGCAAGGTCAGCACACTCGGAATATACCTGCAGTCTCCTCTAAGCTACTTGGAAATTTATGAACTAAATGTATTAGAAGTGCGTTTAAATCACATGTAAAGTTTTGATGCGCGAAACTTTAAATTAGAAGTGAATGAACGAGATTAAGCAAAAATTAAAACTAGAAGCTTATGCAAAGCAAACTGCCTGCAGTGGAACAAAAACCCATGAATTCATGATTATAGAAATTATGAAAAAGGTATTTAGGGCCGCCAGTTTGGTTTAGAGACTTCCTATTTAAATCCTTGGCTTAATATGGTTATTTAATAAAAAAAGGTGCACTGAAGGCAACTGTCCTAAAGAACACAGATACACCTTCAAACTACCTGTGACACAAAGAGAAGTGTATGTGACGGTTTATACATGCAGTTTTGCGAAATGCAAGGAAGTATGACAAGATAAAAAACGCTTTATTCTAGAACACCAAAATATCCACCAGATAGTGTACAAAGTGTCAGCTTCGAGTCTGTCTTGAACTTTATACAGGGTCTAAACACTATGTCACGAGGAAACACATGTAAAACGTAGAACACCTCCTGAAGCCGCCTTGAACTTGAGGAGGAGTTCTCGGGGTTCCAGCCCGTAGAGTACGCCAGTTGTTTCTCAGTATCTCCAGTTGCATAGGTAGTTTTGATCGTTAAACCTGCAAAGAAATAGGAATACACAAGGCAGTGCCATAGCCTCAGCATTTTTAAACGTTGTGACATCGCTAAGAGAATCGGACTCGAAAACGGAGAGAAACGGAGCAGAGGCGTCACCCATTATCCTTTGAACCACGATAGATTAGGCGGCGTTTCTTCATAGTGCTCCTTTCTTGTATTATCTTGTGGGAAGAAATTCTCCCTTGTATGTTGCACATATCCCCGTTATCGCACTCTTGCAAACAAAGTTAAAAAAATTTCTTCCTGCCGCAAAACGAAAAAAAGAAAACGAGGATTTTGAAAAATGCCGCTTGTCGTTTAGGTGAAACTGTGGTGGAGGGCGCCCGTCGCCCTAAACCACAGCGAGACAGGATGCTCGGGATCGTGACGTCAGGGTTCGCCTCCAAGCGCCGTTCCGGTCCGCGCCCATTTGCCGCTCGCGATCGTGCTTGGGTAGCCGGCCGAACGCCTGTGCTCGCGATGTGGATGTGAAAGTGTCTCGAATTATCAATGTCGTATTAGATGCGTCATAACCAACATGTAACGCCAAATATAGGCCGGAATCGGCCGCCAGAGCTTCGGAGGGCGTACTGCTGCCGATGACGAAGAGCTGACCGGGCCATCGAGCGGGTAGAGTTGCACTCGAACTACAAGTTAGTCCTGGGTTCTCGAAACCTTTTGGCTGAGTGGCCGGTTTGGGGGTCGGTCGCAGTCTCGATGGTCAGGATATAAATATAAGAATGCAAAATAATACAAAAATTCTACTATTGCTGCTACCTGTTTGTGCACGTAGCGGAGTCGTTTTTTTTACAAACTGTTTGTTTTGTTTTGCCAGCAGTGGGCCTGTTTTAAGCTGGCCGCGGGCAGGGCGGGCATCATTTTTGTTTGTCACGAATGACAGTAGAATAGGTGGGGATGCCAGCGACTTCAGAACGTAACTCTTGGCACATCACAAGTCGCTAGTTGGTAGAAATGTTAAGGACTACTTCCACTATAGACAAAAAAGAGAAACACGAGAAGTACTCTATACATATGTTCACTGACACAACAATAAAAAAGTTGAGATTATGTATTTTTCTAGACATCTACTAAACTACCAAGCAAGTAGCCACCAAAGTTGTAGATAGTTATACCAAAACAAAGGATGGGCACTTCTTGGGTCCAAGATCGGAAGAGCACATGAGGCACATAGCAGGGTGGCGGCCATCGTTGGTCACACCTTGGAGTGTAGGTCATTCTAGAACAGAGTTCCTGGCCTCTGCCATTTTCAAGCGTGCACGAGTGAGTACGCGGGCTGGCATTGCGAAGCGACGAAAATACTCAGGCTGGGCTGTGGTTTTGTAAAAATTGTAACGTGGTATAAAATCATGGTGGAACCCTTCATCTTTGAAGTGAGAGCTGGTGAAAAACTGACAGAAGTTAACCTCAAGTTAACCTGAGGCAGGGAAAAGAACACATAGAAGATACACTTAACAGCGTCTAAGATACAACTCAATAGTCTATTGAAACCGTACATTGTCTAAGGACAGAACACCTTAGTCAAAGTCGGAAAACGTTTTACAAGGTCACCTCTACAATGTTCTTAGAGGAAAGCAATTGAAACTCTCTCTCCCAACAACCTCCACAGCGTGCAAAACGGGAACCCAGCAAGTGACTGTTAGTCTTATACTTATCTCTCCCATGTTATCGTCGCATGCACTCAAAGAAAACAAAATACAAGTTTGTTTTAACCTGTAAAATGATTTTGCTCGTTTGTGTAAGACAATAGCAAGACACACTGAGACAGTTTCCGGCAAAATGATACCAATTGTCTCTCTTTATAACATGCCACACTGATCAAATTTCCTGGTTATAATCCTCGTCGGTTCCATTTAGGAAAAAGATTGCACTCCGCTAAATACTTTACAATCCTTGATTTAGGTGACTTGGACAAAACCGCCACCTTGTGTTCTAAAATTATATAGTACAATAAACCATTTACAATAAACCGTATGCCAAAGGGATGCCATACACAACACATTACCTGCATTCAGTTATAGTATATCTGTTGTTTATTTGCACAACGTCCCTGATCACTGGATGAAAGGAGTCAGATAACTGAGGATAAAAAACGATTTGCAGAAAATAAATTTAAAAAATATCGTTTTGTAAAAATGATGTTTAAAATATGCGGTTTGACGTAATAATTGTTTTTAAAAATGATTCATCTTAGTAGGCCGAACCTTCTTCCGGTGATCGGGAGGGTATTGCAGAAAAGCCGAGATCCTGCATTGGAATGCTGAAAAGGTAATGTTGTTTAGCATATCCCTTTGACATGTGGTTCTTTGTACATCGGGCAGACTAGGCGCTGCGTGGACAATAGGATTATAGAAACACAACAGAGCGGTTTTGTTGTAGTCGCCTAATTTAGAAACTGTAAATCATTTAACGGGGAGCAACAACTGTTTTTCTGAATGCGACTGCACGAGTGATTTTAAGAAGGGAAATGAATGACTTAATTGTGTTGTAAGTGACCATTTCAGACTATTTGTATCACTTCTACAAAAAACAGATCAGTGGTTTACTTAATTGCTTTGGACAGACAAACAAAACCAATTTTTCAAGTGAAAAAAGAATACTGGATTTGAGTAATCAAAGTCGGAAAACTTTTTACAAGGTCACATCTACGATGTTCTTACAGGAAAACAACAGAAACTCCTGATGAGAAGAGTGGGAAGATAAGACTATGATCAAGTTCACTTGCTCCCCAGCAAACTCCGCCAGGTCCAGCACGTTGTGGAGGTTTGTGGGTGGGAGGGTTTCTATTGTTTTCTTTAGGAACGTTGCCGAGGTGATCGTTAAAGATGTTTTCTGGTGACGTCTGAGCTGTCACTTTCCTATGAAAGAGTTCGGTCTTCAATAAACTCTAAGCTGTGTTCGGATACATTGTGTGTTGTACCCTAATTAATATGCTTTTTTCCTTCCTTGACTTATGTTAAGTTGCTGTGAATAAATGTTTCTCACATCACATTTATCAGCCAACCTGGTATAAGTCCCGTCGTATACTATAAGCGGATGAACATAGAGGCACTTTGTGGAAGCATATTCCAGCCTGGCCACACTCGAGCAAACTATTAAGGCTGGGTATACTCCTAGTCAAGCAAACACTATTAGATTTAGTGACTCTTGTGATACAAGAAGGTCAGGTTGCATGGAGCAACGGTGAATACGACGATATTTATGCGTTCTGAAATGTCAAGGTACAGAACCTGTGCTCTGGATTAAATTTGGAAACACAATGGCATACGAATACGAAAGTGTAGGAAGTGCGGGACAAATTAGCCTGCGGTATTACGGCGGGCGATCCGCTGGTGGTTCTTTCGTGGCAATGTGAAGCGCTCACTTTAGGTGCCACGTGATCTCCATACGAATTTTATGTGCACTCATGCTGCAGCGCGATATTAATTTTTATACTCTGTTGCGGCCTGGAAAGGCGTGCGTCGGTGCAAATCAACAAACTGATCTTTACAACTGTTAAAAACGTAAAAGAACATAAACATTGGGCTCCGCTGAGGCCGCCCGCTGCGCCGTCGATCCCTGCCAGGCTCCACCTGTTCTGTCCGAGCTCGGAGCTTGATCCCGTCGGTGCTGCTCGTGCCGCGCGCTCAAAGCGTAATTTGCCCCTGACGTTGCGTGAGCCACCGCTCTTTGGCGCTAGAACTCTATACTTCTATTTTGACATGGAAGTCTGAATAATTGATTGGAAAGACTGCGTTGTATCTTAAGTTATAGTTCTTTATCTTTTAAACATTGTGGATGGTGGTAAAGTGTATTGGCAAACATCTGTAAGTCGAAATGAAGTGTACTTTTGTCCAGAAAGCGGGCTAATATAAATGTCCTTTGTTCCAAGAAATTAAAGGAAACACATTAATAATCTCTAAGTAACATCAGTATGTTGAATTCTTATTAAAATTTCCATTTCTAACCAATGGATACACGTTTTATTGATCGAGCCATATAGGGCCATATCTGTTTTAATGCGAACAATAGCATTCTTTGAATACTTCACGCACTTTTCGTCTATGTATGTATGTATCTATCTATCTATCTATCTGGCTATCTAACCTCTTACGCCGCGGGTCGATAAATAAATAAAAAAGACCGGCGCCGGCTGGGATTCGAACCGTTGACCCTTTGATCAGCAGGCAGACGCGCTAACCACAGAGCTATGAAGGCAGTCATTCAACGCACATCATAAAGCGGTTGTTTATATCTTTACCATAGGACGCGCTTTGCAGCGCTGTCACAGCTACCAGTGCGCGCGCGTTCCATGCACGAGGGCTGAGCACGGCCGCTAGCTCACCCTCTCCCGCGCTCGGGAGAGGGTGATGTAGCGGCCGATGCTCAGCCTCACGAGAGCGGAATGAGCCCTCGTGCATGGAACGCGCGCACACGTAGCTGTGACAGCGCTGTAAGCGCGTCCTATGGTAAAGATATAAACAACCGTTTAGAGTACCGTTGGTTGAGACTAGCTGAGACGCCAGAAAGTCTGGTCGGTACCATTTTGAGTGTTTGTGCGTATGGCGCGTGCTTTGCTCGCCTTCCTAAGTGACACAAACGCACGTGCTGGGCTGCGGAGATCGTGCGCACGGCTGTGAAAGTGTCAACAAATTTAGAATCGCCTCAAGAGTGGGCTGGCGTATCTAGAGTGTGCCGGCCACCTGACGAACGCGCATAACTCCGCACCGTTTGATGCTATTCGCATTAACGTAGATAATCATTCCCAAAGGATGGGTTCTGCTGATTTTATATTAAAGCTGTTCCGCATGAGGTATTTCTTTCAAGGTACCTTCACCAAGAAAGAGTGGTATCCACGGAGGTCTCCTACAAAGAATGACAGACACTAAAACCTTCATGGAGGGGCAGCTGCAAGGCTATAAAACAAGCGGTCAAAGCTGCATTGTAACGTTCTTTTCTTTGCGAGTCAAGCCTACCCCAAATAAGGGTGTACTATTTAGCAACACGGTAAGATATATTTATTAAACTTGTGGCTCTGGGGTGCCTGCAGCCAGGTTTATTTTATGTAACCTCCAGCTATCTCCGGCTTATGTATAACCTTTAGATATAAGTACAAGAAAACACTGGTATACTGTAGACAAAGAGTAACAGTCGACGAATGTATTTGTAATATATGATAATCTATACACCTAAGGTATCAATTTATGAAATCATACATGGGCTTTTTTTAAGTGGGAAAAGATACAAGTTTCCGTGTTTTATAAACCTCGTATCGTTGCGTATAAGACGTTGTTTATATGCAGATAAGGCATTTCTTATAAAGGTGCTCGCATCTTATAAGAAACCGTAGAGGATATTAACTTATAAGAGACTCATTTGTTCTGCTCCCAATAACCTCGTATGAATTTCTCGTAACCCGTGTTTTACGATACCTTTATCATATCTCATATAGTACGAGACTCGTATGTTATCGTGTCCAATAACTCGTTTGTTATCGTGTCCTCGAACCTGGAGTTATTTCACAAGGGATATGGAGCTCTTAGATTAGTATATAACATTAACATTTCCGGTTAGACGTCCGACAATCTTTGTCGGATTTGAGGCGGGGCCTTAGTGTCTTAAAAATTTCCCTCACCGTGATTAAAGATTGAATCCTGTGCTGCAGACTTCCGTAGAGGTGGAGCACCAGGTTGTCGTTGTTGCGCAGGTCGTTCCTCTCTCGTTGAACGGGTTCCCAGAGTTCGTTTGGAGATGCTCTGGGAAGCGTTTGAGTGGCTAGTTTCGGCTTATGATGCCCCAAACGTTTTCGACGATATTGACGTCAGCGCCTTTGGGAGCCCATGGCAGCTTCCGTATGCCCCGTTCAGCAAGAAGCGTCTTGGTGGAACGGGGGTGTGGATGGGACTCAGGTCGTGTTGAAACCAAAAGTCCCCATCCGGAAAGGGCCCATCAATGACGCAGGGATCTAGACGTGGTCAATTATGTCCGAGTAAACCTCCGACGTCAGGCGCCCGTCGATCCTGACGATGGGGCCAAGTCCTTGGCGGGATATGGCACCCCAGACATTCACGCCCTACGATCACTGGCGGCCACTTCCTGGATAAAGTGAGGGTCGTATCTGCAAGGCAATCGGAAGCGTTTGTTTTCTCTTTTAGTCACCGCTGAACTTCGCTATCATTACTTCAGAGTAAGGCTAATATTTGTTTGGAGTTTATCAGGCTTTAGCGGCAGGCGGGCAAGCTTATAGCTGACCAGTGATGATTTCTCAGAAAGTCTTGGTCACTAATGGCCTTGAACGTTGCAGGGGGAAAGATAGATCTATACAGTCTATTATCTTAAAGGTCTGATAAAGCTTACCGGAAGTTGTCAGGCCTCCAAACTTGCCTCTGCTGGTCTAACTCGGTGCAGGACGTAGACCCGTCGCTGAAGACGACGTGGGTCCAGTCCTCCACAGTCCAATTCTGAAGAGAATGGGCGAAGTCGAGTTGCAGCTGGTTGTGCCTTTTCGTCAGCAGCGGCGACTGGCAAGCTACACGGCTGTGTAGGCCAGCATCGCAGAGGCGTCTCCGAACAGTAGTATCGCTCATCTCGAGTTGCAGTGCGTCCCTGATATCCCTGGCAGCGCGGAAATGGTCGCCTAAGGCTGCCCCGAGGATGTGACGGTCCTCTGTTTCTGTAGTTGCGCCGTGACGTCGACGGTGGGGGCCATCGTCCAAGCGTCCATCGTCATCCCGAAATGCTGCGATAATCCTTTGGACGGTTTTGACGGGCCTTCCAACTCTGCGACATATTTCCAGCCGTAAAAATCCTTCCTGAGCGAAGATAACTATCTCGGACGCGCTCATCCTTTGGAACTCGAGGCGGCATTTCTGCTGAACCGCTCGAAATGATCTCTTTTATGTAGATAATGTCACGAATGAACGTGACAAGAAGACGAACAGTGAACTGAAAAATAAAGGTTTAATAGGCCAACTTGTGCCAAACAAAATGAGCGAAGAAAGACCGTCGAGGCAGCAGAAAGCAGGAGGCGATTCGGCGGCGTAACAGAGAGCGAAGAGTGGAGACTGACTCCGACAAGGTCGCAGGCAGCTGCTTATCTACAGTGCGTCACTATCTCGAAAGTTCGGCAAAGAAACTTCGAGCGTCGCGCGCTCTGGGCGAGGATGACCTGGCTCTTTCGAGAACAAGAAAGCAGGGGAAAGTTGCGTCTGGTGCGAGATAAACGCGAATCTTCTATACTTCGTCTCATCCTACGATGGAATAAAGGCCAAAGCCACGGGCCGCCAGGTCCAATCCCATTCCACGCTATACTATGACACGTTTAACATTGATTAGGGGTGGACGAATAATGCTCCGAATCCAAAAGCGCCGCATCACTTCTATAGCTTCGACGCTGCAAAGAGCCTATATGTCGTGGCTTTCTTTGCGATGTAAAATTGTTGAGTCACTCAGTGCTCTTCGATTCGAGCCACTGTCCACCCATCCCCTGATCAGTGATCTGAGACGCGGGATCCGATACGTGCATCGAAGCGAAATACCGCACAATTTCTAAGGGGCTCGTGATTGGATCTGGCGGTCCGTAGCATTTGCCTTTAGTCCATCGTAGGGTGAAGGCGAAGTATAGCTGCAATTATACTTAAAAAAACAAGCGAGCTGGTGATGATTCGTTGTAATAAAGCCCGAGACTCAGGAACACAGAAGGGACGAACACAACACAATGTCTCAAACACAGCTGAGCTGTGTTTGAGACGTTGTGTTGTGTTCGCCGCGCTTCATTGTTCCTGAGTCTCGGGCTCTATTACCACGAAGTATAGAAGCCCGGCCGTGATTGAGCGTTGCTTGCTCGGCCCTGCGGGCGGCAATGTTTATTGCTGAATCACAGCCCATTTCACATTTGTTGCTGTTATTAGCGATCGCTCATGAATGAAGAAAGCGGCTGAGGCACGTATGAACCATGCCAAACAACGTCCGCTCTAGTTCACGTGCAATGTGCAAATTCATTTGCCGGCAATGACGTGGGCACGGCGACCACAAAAAGCGATGCCGAAATTGAAACCCACTTCTACGCTTTCAGCAGGGAGTCGCAGCAGAGCTGAGAACAGCGCTCGATCCAGGCACTTACTCTCGCTGAAGCGCGCGATAGAAAGCGAGCCGCCAGGAGCAGCCGCGTCATGGCGCTGATAGCACGGACCGGTCGACGGTCCGGCGTTCAACTTCATATCACCTGCGTTGTGTACATCTACGACTGCCGGGACGAGCCAACGGGCCTCTCGCTTCTGGAACGCCTGATCGCCTGATTCTCGACGGCACAGCAAAGCAACAATCGGCCTGGTTGTTTCTACCATATTTGCCTGTGTGGCTGTCTAAGTGACTCGTAAAACAACTTGTATAAATTTGTTATTTTGCCGAGTAGTCTGCAAAACGAGTTCGTCGGACCGCTTTCTAAGCCTGCACATCTATTTTCGTTCACTTCAACAATTACTGTAGAATTCACTTACTTGATGCGTCGCACTGCAGTAATCCACTTCTGTAGCCGTGTCGCTTCCCAAGATCTCGAAGGGAATCGGTATACTTTGACGCTTGAATCACCTTCGTGACTGTGGCAGTCTTTCACGCAGCAGTAGTGACGTTTATTTTTGGGGGAACTCTAGGAGTAGGCGAGATGTCACAGGAGCCCGGTGAGGTCGTAGAGACATGAAGCCGGGACTTACTTTTAAGAAAAACAGTTCCCAAAAAGGCTCACGCCGATCCGAATTGCCAGATTCACACGTGGTTTCTTAAATGCACCCACCCGCAATCCCCGCGATCCTCGCTGTCCTGGCCCATCCAGTGTTTTATTTGGCAGCCGCTAGATGACGCAACTTGTCGTGCCAAACTGCATTGCCGGTTAATGTTTGGGTAACTTTCAATGAGGGGAGGGGTGGAGTGGAGTGGAGAGATTCGTATTATCGAGATTCTGCTGTGTTTGCCTGCCCCCCCCCCTCGCACACACACACACAGTGTCGTTGCCCAAGACGCCTCTGACTGTATGTTGCAAAAGTTAATGTGTTTTGATCTGTATAAAAGCAGAAATTAATTTACTGACAGAGTGACAGTGCTGGTGGGCCCGAATCTAATTATGTACTTGCAGGGCGACTTCATTTCATGACTTCTTTATGCAGCATAGCACGAGACAGTCATTGCTTACTTGACATGCGAGTAGTTGCAACGACACGAGTTGGTAAGGTTGGCAGTATTGCACGTGAATAAATAATATCTTAAAGGTGTGATTTCAAAAATTAGTCTTCATTTATTTAGTGCATAAAGCAGCCTGGCTGTGGCAACATCATAAGCAACAATACCACTTTAATGGTAGTGACCACAGCCCTTGTGTCACCTCACTAAAAGTACCGCAAGGAAGAGCTGACATTACCTCCACAAGTTTGAGTCATCATAAATCAAGTTAAAGCGATTGGCTGATGATCTGAAAATCCTAAAACAAGTGAGAGCGATTTGCTGGTGGAGTGAAATTGCGAAACATTTTCAGGGCATGCATTGCTGAAATCTCGCCCTATTAGCAACTGTAGCATACATTTTGTTTGGGCATATGCATGCTTTCTGCTATTACTACAAAAAAGAAATGGGGTTGAATGTTTTGACTAACATAGCTTTTTAGCATAGGGCTAGATTGACGTTGTGAAAGAATATTGTGCTTTATTTATACTGCATTGCATGTCATTTTGGATATGTTCTGTGGCTATCTTTATCTTTATTAAAGCTACAGTATGTCCTAAGCGTATAAGCAAATCAAGACCTTGATGTTACTCGTCTCTCTAACCTTCGATTTGCTCTCCTAGGTGCTGCTGTGGCTGCTCCACCTGGTGAGGCCGTGGCCTCCTCTTGGCCACCTCTGTTTGCTCTCCGGGATGGTGAGGTACATACCTGGGCCTACAAGGCATTTTGTCTTTTGTTTTCACTTCATTGACTTATTCAGGAGAACAGACTAACGGAAGAAAAAACAAGGACACAAACAGGCAGGCACACAAAGAGGCAAACACAGGTACTGACTTACAGGTGCACTAAAGACGTTTCTGAGATTGTCTGTTCTTGGTGATAACTCGTTCGACGGGCTCTAAGCATTCTAAATATCCCAAAATTATGCTCGTTCGATTCCTATTTTCCTACTAAAAATAAAAAAAATTGAAATAAAAGAAGATTGTTCACGTCCTGCCATTAGACTAGAAGGTGAACTATCTTCGAAAAGTGTACATGCGGATGAGAGTGACATCAGTGCTATCTGATAGCCGTGTCCCACAAATTACAGTTTAGCAGTGCCAATAATACCTATCTAGGGGTTAGTAAGCTAGCCCGCTTCGCTAGTATAGACTAGTAAAGAAGACAGAGGTGAGACATATTGATGCCTATTTCTGAACACAGAAAGGGAAGGTAGTGAGTTATGGTGATGGCACACTCATTCGTGTTTTCTTTTTCATGTCTTGTCATGGAGTGGAGCCAAAGGTGTTTTTGTTTCACATCGCTCGGCTGCCCGAGACTGCACATATTTGTACAAAATAAGGGAGTGCACAGCAGTATACTTCTTTCGTACTTTGCAATGTTGAATTTAAAAATTGTCAAATGGTTCATTAAAGGGTACCTAAAATATCATATATGTGAAAAGCTTTCATGAAACAATTTTTTTACATCATTATTAGTATTTGATCTGTACAGCAATAATGGACCTCCTTCTTAATGCATATTCCAAAGCTGAAATTATTTCTCTTAAAGGGGCGCTCGGGAGCTTTCTAAGATGGCCTATTTATGGCCGTAACACATTGTGTGCTCTAAGCATCCCAAAAATTTTAGGTTACAATCATGTGCCGCTTATTTCACTAATAAAAATGTGATAAAAAATAGTGAATCTCAGACGTACAAATGGCGCCACTGAACCCGGCCGAATGTACGCGAACAACGAATGGGGCTCATCAGACAATCCCAAGCGATGGCTTTACGTCCGGACAAGCAGCCGACCAGTCCTGCTCGTCTGCACGGGAAGCCCTCGCTTGCAATTGACTGACGAGTGTCTTTCGCCGTTGCACCCTATTCGCCTTGATTCGGTTCAACCACATTCGCTATCTTTGATCCCATTTTTTAATAGTGAAATAAGCCACACATGATTGTAAGTTTTGGACTTTTGGGATGCTTAGAGCACATAAGTTGAGTTCGGAACATAAATAGGCCATCCTGGAATACTAGAGAGTGCCCCTTTACTTTATTTCATTTTTTTATTTATATATATGTACAATTCAGCATTTCAGTGAAACAAAGCAGGAACATGATTGCAGACGAAAGTGGAGAGCCCATTTGTGTTGCCTGTATTTCTCCACTTTTTGTGCATTTGCTTGACAATGTTACTCACTGCAGATTCATCTTGGACCTGGCATCAAAATGCGAGAGGCAGCATTTTCCACACGCCGTGGAAAAGGCTGCCACCCCTGGCCGCTTTCTCAGAATGGTCAGCCGATCACTATGGGAGCCTGCAGAGCTCTTCGACAGGAGTGTGTCAGGGCAAGCCTGCAGGCGTCTCCTCTAGGAGGGTGTGGTGGGAAAGAAGCCCCTAACACACGAAAAAATTGACGCTCTGACAGGTGGGTATTTCTGATCAACCTGGAAGGGCACAGAATCTGTCGTGGCTGTGCTGTGCTTAGCTCTGCAAATAATGTGTGTATAGTGTGATTGTCGACGTTTAGCGCACTCAAAAAACTGTCACTCAAGCATTCACACACCCAAGGAACACAACTCTCACACAGCGCTCACTAACAACTTTGTATTGCGTGTTTAACTTAGGCTTCTACTTCTACTTCAATTTGAGACGATTTGCAAATAGAAAAAGACGAAATATAAGAGTCGAAAAATTCCCGTCTAATGCTTATGCTATTTTGCGGCTAAAAAATTAATCTCTTTTTGTGATAATGTTATCGACGGCGTACTAACACATTTGTCCTCTAGTCGTATGATGTTCTCGGCTTCGATGATTTCCCTTGTTAATTGGTTTACACTTTTGCCCAACACGGTGCTGTTGTTGAAATGTGCGACACACCCACAATCCCGACAGTGTATCCCTAAGTGGCCAGAGTTGGCCTTTACAATGTTGTTGTGTTCTCGAAGGCGGTCATTTAGACATCGCCCAGTTTGTCCAACGTATTGTCTTCCGCAGGAAAGGGGAGTGAATAGACAACCGCCTTTCCTGTATTGCTGTATTTTGGGGCATACTTAGGCATGCCCCAAAATACAGCATCCACACCTTTGGTGCTATTGCATTTCAGAATGCCTCAGGCATGCCCCAAAATAAGTTTTTGGAATTGCTTACTCTCTATCTTAAATCCACCTTTGCTGCCTGGGGTGGACACACTTACTTACAAAAGAGAGGAGTGTGCATAGGTTTGTGCATTGCACCTGTACTTAGCGTCCTATATCTTGCACACCTCGATAGGATTCTACAACAGAGGTTAGATGCCAAAAAAGTAGTGTGAGTGCTTAAACACGTGGACGATTTTTTAATTTTTTAGCCACCGATGAAAACAATTGTTCAAGCTTGGTGGACAACGTCCTCTCGGCATTTAAAGATTGCATGAGTCCCCTAGAAATCACCCACGAGTTGCCGGTTGAAGGATCCTTAAGATTCTTGGATCTCCGACTGGTGGAGCTACCCCACCACGTCTGGTGGTTCTATGAACCCAGGGGTAAAAAACCACTCCTCCCTTTCAACTCCGCGCACTCAAAACTCGTCAAAAGAGGCATAGTGCGGTCATGCCTTAAGAGCTCAATCACAAAATCGTGCTCACATTTCATACAAAAGAGTTTCGACGGGCAAATTGCAAGACTGAAGTCCGCAGGGTACCCTGTTTTCTTATTGGTGTCAGTGGTCGAAACTATCCTTAAAGAAATGAAGCAAGGGAGCTGCGTCAAGCAAACACACAGCGACAGGACAAGAAGACCAGTCATCGTCCCTTACATCCACAATTTTTCCCACGGCCTTAAGAAATTAGCGAACAGATTCAATGTTGATATCGTGTTTTCAGCACCCATTAAACTGTCCAGCCTGTGCAGAAACGTCACCACACCCTCAAATCCTGCAATCTGCTGCTCCAAGAAGCATAGAACCATCTTTGTGCCTTGCGTTGAGGGGGTTGTCTATTCATTCCCTCTTTCCTGCGGAAGACAATACGTTGGACAAACTGGGCGATGTCTAAATGACCGCCTTCGAGAACACAACAACATCGTAAAAGCCAACTCTGGCCACTTAGGGATACACTGTCGGGATTGTGGGTGTGTCGCACATTTCAACAACAGCACCGTGTTGGGCAAAAGTGTAAACCAATTAACAAGGGAAATCATCGAAGCCGAGAACATCATACGACTAGAGGACAAATGTGTTAGTACGCCGTCGATAACATTATCACAAAAAGAGATTAATTTTTTAGCCGCAAATTAGCCGAAGCATTAGAAGGGAATTTTTTTACTCTTATATTTCGTCTTTTCTATTTGAAAATCGTCTCAAATTGAAGTAGAAGTAGAAGCCGAAGTTAAACACGCAATACAAAGTTGTTAGTGAGCGCTGTGTGAGAGTTGTGTTCCTTGGGTGTGTGAATGCTTGAGTGACAGTTTTTTGAGTGTGCTAAACGTCGACAAACATGAATTACCAACTCGCCCAATCTGAAGTTCTAACAGCTTTAAGTATAGTGCGAGTTATAATTTACTACGATTTGAGATATTTTTATGAACCTATTGTTGATTTTGCCTTGTGCAGCACACATGTACAGTCAGAGGCACTATGAGGTCAGACAAGGTGAATGCGGGCAGACCAGAAGAAATGCCGCGTGGGGTGCAGCGCTTTCTTTGCACATTGGGAGCGAGGCCACGATGTTCGATCTACAGTCAAACCCGATAATATAGAGCCCGGTTAATTCAAACTATGTGTAAATGGACTGGTAGCTGCAATAAAAATGCATAGCGAAAAATGCAATTACATTGAACGAAAATTGCAGCGTCAACCCATAGATCCATCTGCCAAGAGCGCTGTTTAGCTCTGCAAGCTGGCTTTCCCCCATCGCAGCAATAATCCTTGGGGGAAAGCCAGCTTGCAGAGAAAGCTGGCTTTTTTCTTTTGGGTGGCCGCGTCGACCGCCCAGAAGAAGAAAAAAAATCTCTTTGCGGGGGGAGAGGGTGAGCCGGTAAACGAAGAAGCGGCCACTAGATAGCTGCGGTGAGCGTCCCTCATGACGTACAGATGCCCCTTCGAGAGTAAACTACTTTTCTAAATGTGGCGTGCCTGTTCGTTGTCAAATTCATTAAAACTTTTATAGAGAATTGCCTGCTATATCGAAGTGGTAGACGGTTTTTTGAGAGTTCGATATAGTCGGGTTTGACTGTATTATGTTGCCCACAGGTAGGGGGAAGCAGATTGAACGCGGGAGGGTGGGCCGAGTGATAAATTGACTGATTATCAGGCTGGACACGACAGAACTTCCTTGTTTACTGTTGTAGTTGTGATTTGATTATTTTAAGGTTTTTT
>JAZHYW010012072.1:0-23559 GCA_037355805.1 Ixodes ricinus
GGAGGAGGAATAAACTTTTAATAAATGGAGCTTCAGGCGCTGATGGTTGGGCGCCCGCCCGGTGGGGGGCCTCCTCTAGTCCGGGAAGCCCTGGTCCGCGCTGGCTGCCCGGGCCCTCTCTACCAGGCTACGCTGGGCTGAGAGGTCGGAACTGGTCAGCTGGCCCACCCACTGCTCGTAGGTTGCGTGAGGGTTGGGGGCAAGGGATGGGGTTTGCTGACACTCCCAGACCATGTGGTACAGGGTGCCAGGCTGGGAGCAGAAGTTGCAGGTAGCAGGATAGAGGGTGGGGTACATAGCGTGCAGTAGAGTGCCGTGGGAATAGGAGTTAGTTTGTAGCCGGCGAAAAGCGGTCGCTTCGGCTCTGGATAGGTGGGGGTGCGGTGGCGGGAACTGTCGTCGTTCGTGGCGGTAATGAGCGAGGATGTCCGCGTATTTCTGAAGAGGAGTGGGTTTGAAAATGCATGGGGTTTGCGTGTCGTTGCCCTCTTGAGAAACGGCCCGGTGTGTATGAGCGCGGGCAGCGGCGTGTGCCGCTTCGTTTCCCTCGAAGGACTCGTGTCCGGGGGTCCAGACGATATGGAGTTCCGGGAGCTGGCGCACGTTTTGTAGAACTTTGAGGGCCGCTGGTGATATGCGGCCTAGTAGGAAGTTGCGGCAAGCGGCTTGAGAGTCGGTCAGTACAGTGATATACTCGTCGCCAGTGGTGGCCGCCAAAGCAATGGCGAGCTCTTCTGCTGTCTCGATAGACGTAGTGAGGATTGTAGCTGTCGTCAGTTCTTTGCAATGGGCGTCGGTGACGCTCACGGCATGGGCTGGTTGTTGGGCGTACGGGGAAGCATCCGTGTAGCGAGTAAAAGAAGAGTCCGGGGAGTGTTCGTATTGGATTTTGAGGGCTCGTATCCGGGCTTCTCGGCGTGCCTTGTTGTAGATGGGGTGCATGTTTCTTGGGATAGGTGCGACTTTGATGGAATGTCGGATGGCGAGAGGGATGCGTTTCTTCTGCTCGCAATCTGCAGGAGGCGTGTAGCCGAGCCGGCTGAGCGTAGCTCTGCCTGCCGGTGTGAGTTTGAGTCGGGTGAATTGTGAGACTCGATGGGCTTCTTGTATTTCCTCCCATGTATTATGGACGCCGAGCTGTAGGAGTTTTCGTGTGGCCGTCTTTGGGGGTAGTCCCAGGGCGGCCTTGTAGGCTTGGCGTATGGCAACGTTGAGTTTCTCCTTCTCCGCGGATTTCAGGGCCAAGTACGGTGTCCCGTACGTGACTCGGCTGATGAGGATAGCTTGAATGATGCGCAGAGTGTCCGTTTCTTGTAGTCCAAAGTGGCGATGGGAGACTCTACGGATGAGGTGCATGAGTTGGGTGAGTGTGCGCTGCAGGAAGAGGATGGTCTGGGCGCCTGAGCCATCTTTTGGTATGTTGAGGCCCAGGATGCGAAGGTGTGGGACGTTGGGGACGGGTTGGTTGTCAATGGTGAGCTCTGGATCTGGTATAGGGTCTGTGTTTTTCTTGTATGTTCTCTTGCACAGCGTTAGAAGGGCAGATTTTTCTGGGGCGCACTCGAGTCCCCTGGGTTGCAGGTATTGTTGGGTCACCTGGATGGCTGCTTGAAGTGCGTCTTGCTGGTCCCCCGGTGATCCGGTGGAAACCCAGAGTGTTAGATCGTCTGCGTAGATGGCGTGATGTAGGTTCGGGATGGCTTGTAGTAGAGGTGGCAAGTCCTTCATGGCGATGTTAAACAGTAAGGGGGACACTACCGACCCTTGTGGCGTGCCTTTTGGTATGGTTGTGAACGTGTCGGATCGAAGGTGTCCGATACCCACTGTTGCCGTGCGGTTGGTGAGGAATGAGGCGAAGTATTTGTATGTGCGCTCGCCACAGTTAGTGGATGCGACGCCTTGAAGGATGGCCTGGTGTGAAATGTTATCGAATGCCCCCTTAATGTCTAGGGTCAAGATCGACCGCTTGCTGTGGTTATTCAAGCTGTCCAGCACTTCCTCCTTGAGCTGAAGCAGTATGTCTTGGGTGGACAGATGCGGGCGAAAGCCGTACATTGTGTCGGGGAAGTAGCCTTTGTCCTCAATGTGCGGCGACAGCCGGTTGTGGACCATGTGTTCGAACAGCTTGCCAACGCAGGAAGTGAGGGAGATGGGCCTGAGATTCTTGGGGTTCAGGGGTTTGCCGGGTTTCGGAATGAGAGTGACGTCCGCGTGTTTCCACTGCGGAGGCAGGGATCCCGCCAGCCAGCAGTCGTTGATATAGTCTAGCAGATTTTCTAGTGCAACGTGATCGAGGTTTCGAAGTAGCTTGTTGGGTATTTTGTCTCGACCCGGGGTGGTGTTGCGGGTGAGAGTGTACACCGCCGCCTCGATTTCAGCAAGTGAGAACGGCTCGTCCATTTCAGGGTTGGGGTCGCCTGTGTAGTCTGGTGCCCGCTTGGGTTGGGCGTGAGATGGGGCCGCCAAAGGTTGTTTGAGCTCTTCTAACAAATCGGTTTCAGTACCCGGGTGGTTGTGAATTAATCGGCGGAGTTGGTGGATCGTGACCGCCTTGGACTCGCCGGTCCCCAACAGGGAGCGTAGCAGGTGCCAAGTTCGGCGGGTCCCCAGCGTTCCTTGGAGTTTGTTACAAAGTTGCATCCAGTTTAACTGGCTAAGTTGGAGGGCGTATGCTTCCGCTTCTGCCGTTAGTTTTGCAATGCGGGTCTTCAGTTTGCGGTTTGTCTTGTTTTTCCTCCACCGTCTGAGTAGCCCGTTGCGGGCGTCCCAGAGGTGGAGGAGATGGGCGTCGATGGCGGGATTGTCCTGCGTAAGGGAAAGTTCTTTGGTGTTTTCCCGTGCCTTCTCAAGGAGCTGGGTAGTCCAATCCTCGAGGCTTATGATGGGACCGGTGGGAGTTGCTTCTCGGAAATTTTTCCAATTGGTGATGCGTGCTGTGCCAATTTTTTGGCTCCTGGCCCTTTGGTGTGGGATTTGGAGCTGTATTATGTAATGGTCACTGCCCAGAGTTTCGTCCAGGCGCGACCATGTAGCCTGTTTGATGTTGTACGTAAACGTCAGGTCGGGGGTCGTATCCTGCGAGACGCTGTTGCCAATTCTAGTGGGAATGTGGAGGGAGTTACATAGGTAGAGTTGATTTTGTAGAGTAGCTTCGTGTAAGGTTGTACCCTTTTTGTTGTTTCTGGGGTAACCCCAGGCCGTATGCTGGGCATTGAAGTCCCCGAGGACCACGAGTTTGTGGCCCCTGGTACGTTGGCGGACGATTCGTAAAAGGCGGTCGATCGCCGGGAGAGGTTGTGTTGGAGGACTGTAGATGTTAAGGACGTACAGGCTGGCTTCTGTCTTTTTACGGGGTAGGAGCTCGACGAATGTATAATCTATCGTGGTAGGTAGAGTGTGCGTTTGGGCCGTTTGGGTGGCTTGAACAAGGACGGCTGTTCGGGATGTTGGATCAGTGGCATATGTCGTATAACCCCGGAGCGACACGTTGTCCGTATTCGTTTCTTGAAGGGCGATGAGGTCTGGCGAGTGTTGAAGGGCGAGGAGAGTGAGCGATGGTTTCTTGTTGCGAAACGAGCGACAGTTCCACTGCCATACGGTCAGCGGGGGTGGGGGTGCGGATGAGTTCTTGGACGATAGGGGGTTAGTCATCGTCAATTTGGAGGGGAGGGGACGTGTCGCCGGAGGTGCGGGGTAAAGTGCACTGTTTGGGCCTTTTGCGCGCCTGTCGCTTTGCTTCTTCGATGGCGTGAATGCGCTGATCGAGGTCGATCAAGCGGTTGTTGAGGCGCTCACCCATCTCGTAGATGATGCGCTCAAGGTGGCTAATATTTGCCGGAACGGGCGTAGGGGCGCGAGAGGTAAGTGGTGTGGCCTCGGGGTCCCTATCAAGAGTCGGGCCTTGAGGGCGCTGAATTTGGTGTTGGGCTGACAGCTCCATTTGCGTGAGGGGTGGTGTGGCATCGGGGTCCCTCTCCGGGGTCGGGTCTTGAGGACGTTGAACTTGGTGCTGGAGTAACACCTCCACTTGCATGAGAAGTTGCTCGATATGTTGTTCGAGGGTAGTTGTACGTTTATTCGTAGCTTCTAGCTGCTGTTTGAGGAGCGTGTTTTCTTGTTGGAGGGTTTGGATGCGGGGGTCGAGAGTTTGGGCGGAACGGGTGGGGAGTAGGGGGAATTGGTCATGACCAGTAGGCGGGGAGCAACGATGGTTGACCAGCTCACCTGTTGTTGGTTCGGCTGGTTCGGTGGGAATTGTCGTTGCTCAGGAGGCTGGGAATTTGAGGAGGGTTGTTGTTGCCACCGCTGTGAGGTGAGAGCTCGTTCCCGGACTCGCAGTGGCGGAGGCGGTGGTCGCAGTTTTTTGCGGCAATCCTTGCTAGCCGTGGGGTGGGCCAGGCCGCAGAGTTGGCACTTGGGTGTGCAGTCGTGGTCTGGTGTGGGATCTCTTGTGTGGCACTGAGTGCACATTGTCGTGTCGGGATTTGGGCAGACGTCCTGCCTGTGTCCGAGCTCCCCACAGAGGGAGCAGCACTGCACTGTTTGTCGGTATGGTCGGCAGCGAGTGAAAAGTCCGTACGCTTTGATGTAGAAGGGTACATGGATCCCTTCAAACGTGACCACGGCCGATGTGGAGTTGCCCAGCATGCGGGCATGTAGTATACGTGCGCCGTTGTATGCCAGGATGTGAGGGAGTTGGTCAGTGGTGGTGCCTGGGTCCAGACCGTGGATCACCCCACGTCTTGTTCCTGGGAGCGGTTTGAGATAAGGTAGAACTTCATGGGTCGCTGCCCCCAGTTGGATCGTGGAAATTTCGCTCAACGCGAGCGCACAGTTTTCTTCGGGCGTGCCCGCAACGATTAAATTTTGCGAGGCTTGAATTTGCACGGTGACTCGAGCGTAGAAAATGTGTTCGGGTATTTTGCTTGCCTGTTGTAAGCTCTGTGTGAGTTGGCGGTCATTCCAGGCAGCTACTCGTAGTCCAGTTCGCGGCCGAAAGACGACCTTCTGTTTGAACATTCACTAGGCAAACATCACGACTTTCCTCCTCGCCTCCTCTGACCTTCCGTGACCTCGGTGCTCGTCAGAAATGACCTCACACGCCACCTACCAATGGTGTACCTGTGGCTTGTCCATCTGTTCTGCCGCGCCCACGTGTCCTAGCCTATCCCGTTTCCGAGACTTGGACAGCAGCGGAGGCCTTGAGCGATTGATCGACAGGCAACAGAGCGTGTAAGTGGCTGTCCGGACCCACGTGATGAGCATGCTCAAGGCCCCCGTGAAGAACACAAGCGAACCTTGACGGACCAAACCATTCCCCCCGGCAAAAGAATAAAAAACATCGGACGCAAGCGGACCGCTGCAGGACATATTGTAACGAATGAGATTTGATCAGACGACGAATGGCTGAAGGAAACTAGACGTTTAATGGAGCGAACTTGTGCCCAAAACAAAATAGAAAAAGGCTAGTGTCGCAGGCGTTGATGGCGGCGTAACAGCAGGATCGAGGGCTAAGGCGAGAGTGACTCTGGCTCGCAACGCGGAGACCACTTTGTACACGCGTGGCCTTCTGTAACCGGCGTAGAATGTTCGGCACGTAGAGTATTCGGATCTCGAACAACCAACATAGTTCTCGAGTTTATCGGAACGCGGCATTTACAAAAATAGCGAAAAGGTGCGTCCGCTACGAGGCATCAAACCTCGGCCCGTTGCCGACTTGGCTAGCTGTACAGGCGTCAATATGACGGAGCTGTGTCGCTTCGCGATTTCTGAAGTGTCCTGTTTGGACAGCCCTTCAGCAGAGAGGTAAAGATTTCTTTCGTTTGTAGGTTTTCATTGCCTGTCCATTTGATGTGGCATTTCTCTTCCGGGGACAGTTCCTGTCTTGACTCTGCGTGACTCTCTCCTTCCCCTACCCTAATCACCGCCTACCCATCAAAAATAGATCTATGAAGCAGCCCTAATTTTATTCTCCACTAATAAAATGTTTACTGACTAAGCAGTCACAAGAAGTCGCAACGCAAATATGTGAAGCAGCCTATGGTTACATAACTAATATGTCATTCAAATAAAGTCTCTATACAATAGGGAGTTTTAGCAAACCGCTACCGTGTTCCGCGTGCCGCACTACTGAAGCCTCTCAAGTATACTTTTGAAGCGTGCGCCCGAGTGATACCGTGACCGCGCTTAAAAGCATGCTTCAAAGGCTCCTTGTACTCCGGTACGCGGAACACGGAAACGATTCACTAAAACTCCCTAACGTCTCAGGCATGCTTCATTCTCGTATGACGGTTTTGTCACATTGGTTTTACTCGAACTGTCTGGAGACATGTTCCAAGCATACATATGAATGAACAAAAACAGGCTCGATAATTCTTTCATCGTGTGTGCAGCGAACGCTGTCTCTTTTGAATGACGTGTGGACAGTGTGAAAGCGGCTTTAAGGTCCGTTTTGCGTGTCCGTTTAACTTGTCTCCGAACGTGTGCATCTGACTGCAGCACTGCCAGTTCGACCCATTGGACCTGCCCCTGGAGCATCCGAAGAAGGCCAACGCCGTGCTGCACTGGTTCTTCGAGATCGTGCGGCCCTGAGTGGGTGACGTTGACGTCTTCAGCACTCCCGGTGGCCGCAGCCCAATGTGTTGCCGCTGAACGCGCGTGTGCGGCGAGCTTGAGCATCGTGCGATAAGACCTGCCCTCGGAGGCACGCCCGCCTGCGCTTTTTGCCGCAAACACGTTTTCTTTTTATAGTGACGTATTTTAGCCGTCTTCTGCCGCTTTAAAACAATTCTCTTAGCGCCCAGAATGGACCTTTTTCATAGATCGCTGGGCAGATACGCCAACTCTGGAGAGAGGGGAGGAAAGGGAAAGGCGCCATTTTTGGGGGCTCTCTCGTCCACTCAGTCGCTCAGACAGTGCTGGTTCGGCTTGACTCAACTCCGCTCTTCTCACGGCTTGGCTTGCACAAATAGTGACAAAAATCTTTCAAGTGCAGGATTTTATACAGTTTCAGCAGCCCTTTGCGGGTGGAGCGCGGAAGCACCCGATGTCAAACACCCCGCCCTTTTTGCCCTGCTTTCAGAAGCCTAAGACGCGAGTCTCCCGTGTCAGGCGGCCGGGCCCTCAACGTGACGACGGAACATTCTGATTTTAACTAAACGACAGTAAGTGTGGACGGAGGTTGTGTAACATAATCATGCCGGTGCTCAAATAAAGAATAACTGGATAAAGCTTTCCGTTCTTCAGGGATGCGCTATACACATTTGCGTCTTGCCACGTTAAAAGGGAAAAGAAAAGAAAAAAATCAGTCACCGGCAAAACATTTAAAGCGGGGAAAATAGATTTAAGCCTTGCAGCGACAGAACCCTGACGCAACGCCTTGGCAACCAATCGTGAACTCTCCTGTTTTGAGGGCCCATTTCGTCGGAGGTTCGTAAACGTGCTGAATTCAAAGAGAAATTGTTTCTAACATAACGTTCCATGGTTTCTGGCGGTGCAGGCGAGCCTTCGCAATATAGAAACCCGCCTGGATTCACCCCGTCTGAGTTCTGCTTACGTTCCCGGGTACGGCGATGCCCGTGCGCTCGCGCAGTACACAGGAGGACGGCGAAGTGACCGAACAGAAAAATATTGAATAATTCAAGCACACAAGGAGGGCGAAATCAGCTCTTTGTACTGGCCGGGCCTCAAACGGAGCTTAAAAGCTCCGCACAGGGTGGATAGTTGGGACGGTATCGAAACTGGTCACCATCACTTTCCTTCCATAACACTGCCTTGAAAGCCAACCAATCTTTCAGTTGCATGCACGACGCGACACCGAAGTGACGATTATGTGACTCCGAGTCGACGGCCGGAACCGATGCGGCGTCGGCGATCTATGTATCTTTGAAGGTATAAAAACGAACGAGTTACTCTGTATTGTAGACAGTAGCTTTTGTTATTCCTCCAGGGTCCTCGATCCTCAGCCATCTCGAAGAAAAGATGCACGCGAAGGGACGACAGAAAGACACGTTCAGAATGGTGAAAGGCGGAACAACGCCACTGAAAGAACAGACGCAGGCACACAGAATGGGAGACACGACAAACTTTGGGAAGGACGGAGCGACGGTGCCGGAGCCCCCAAAAGTGTTTCGAGCGATTCCCGCAAGGGCGCGCCACGGTCGTGGCCAAACCCTGAAAAAGGCCCATTCCGGATGAATTGAAAGTTACTTCTTGAAACGACTTGTAAAAAAAGTGCACCATACAGGACTCACGTAGGCACATTTTTGGCGCGAATAAAACATCTAGTCTTTCTTTTTCTCTCTTTCTCTCTCTCTTCTTTCTGTTTCTCTTCTATACTCCGTTTCACCTTCAGACGATCCGCAGCGGAAGCTACGAGCCATCCCAGCCAATCCGGTACCGTGTGAGCGCCACGTGACCATCGGGAAAGACGCAGCGACGCGCGGGGTGTGATAGCCACGTGTTATGTTCGCAGCAATGGATTAGCTGGGATGGCTCGTAGCGCCCGCTGCGGCACATCTGAGGTAAGACGGAGTATAGCTGTATAAGGAGACTCATTGTAATCGGTGGTAGGAAACTTCTCTTTTGGCAGAAAAAACCGTCCCTATTGAAAATTCCATCAAGATACGTAATTTGGGACACTGACTGCCAGTCAGCAGCCCTGGTGGAACATGCCCTGATGGTCCATCAGATGACGTCTGACTGCCAGTCAGCAGCCCTGGTGGAACGTGCCGTGATGGTCCATCAGATGACGTCTGACTGCCACTGATGGAATGTCCCAAATAACGTATGTGGTGGTCTTTGATGGAATGTACCTTCCAAATTTGCGTTTTTCAGGTAAAAGGGACCCGTGCGGAAATTTCAGATACAGGCCGGAATGAAAAATGCCGGTTCCGCCTAGACCCGAAATTGGGGCACCAGTTCGTATCCGGTGGCAATCAGTTCGTCGAACGACGTTTCATGGACAAATCGTTTCGTCGACACTGCGATGTTTCATCGACAGATCGTTTCGTGGAAACGAGCACCCGCTCATTTCATCGACAGATGTTGCGACGTTTCGTCGACAGCTCGCTCTGCCAGCTCCTGGCTCTTCCAGCTGCACCTCTTCGCGACCTCTGCGCCTGCACGGCGCGCGGCCTTGTGTTGAATGGATGGATGGATGAAAGATTGCCGACTGGGCCAAGTATGGCGAACCAGTGCGCAGCCATCTTGCCTCACCAACTTAAACTATCGCAATTTTTTTTTTTTTTTTTGAGGGGGGGGGGGGGGTCGCCGATCGCATTGATTTGGAACTTACGATTTGTATAGTTTCGCTCGTGTCTTTGCCCGAACTTTTGGTGAAGCGTTGTCAAAGCCAGTAAGTTTTGTTCTCGACCACCGTCCTTTCTCAAATTAGATTCTTAAAACATTCAACAATATGCGCTGCTCTTGAGGGCTACGCTTTCGGCAGCATACGTGATCGAGGTGTCTGTACGTCATCGAATGCAACCCTTCGCGAGCTGGCCGCCGGCACTCCGACTGTTTTGACGAAGTGGCAGGGTCGTTTCCAGAGCAAGTGTATCTTTCCGCGCGTCGCGTCTTTTGGTAGAATCCTCAAGAGCCACCTAAACATAGCATAGATAGTCCACACGTCAAAACACTGAAGCTCTTAAAAAAAATTGAAAGAAAAAACGAGGCCTGTTTGCGGTGCACACAACTTTTCTACCGTTGAAAATGGCATAAAATCGGTTTTTAGCTAATTGGCATCTCGTCTTAGCCGCTAGCAATAAACTTTGAAGGAGACTGAGCATTCGGCTACCCGTAGTTTACTTTTACGGTGATAAAACACAGTTGTTTTCTCCTCCAAACCGGGTATTTAACGTACTGTTCTTACCAGACCGCTTACGATTTTTAGACTTTAACATATTTAGCTTCTGGATATTAAATAACAATAGTTCTGCATATGTTACGTCTGTACTGAAATTTTGCATGCACATAAACCAATATGTGACCAAAGAACATTAGATTTTGAAGCCGCTCTTTTATGCAAAGAGCTGGGTCACGAACTTGCCCCATGTATCTGTCTGCTGGCATCGATAAAAGAAGAATTGAATGTCGCGTGTGAGGACCAGTCGGCTGCTGCCGACAGATCTCGTCTAGTGGTACTGCCACCTCCAAGGCCTTGCATGTGGCGGCTGCTCGAGAGAAGCTATATAATGCATTAAGTTGCACATTTGATATCAACTATGGTTTACTTTGTGTAATAAGACTAAACTTGGTGTAATGTTTTATTTATCTGTTACCAATTCTCGTGTTTTTTTTTTGTTTTTTTGCATTGCAATGTAGCTTTTTTTAGGTTTACTCGCGGGCAGCGTGCTCGCGGTAGTGCGAGTGTTATTGGTTTTCGTGCTTTTGTTATTTATTTTTATTTGACATTGTTTACAGCTCCCTTATTATGTAATGTCCTCTTTAAACGGCCCTTTAGGATATAAATGACGATGAAACGAGTGCGAGTAAACAGTTTTTTCGCGTATAAGTTGCAGTAGCCAGTAAAACACTGCATCACTTTTCTTTTTGAATAATTGAGGGTAATGAACATGCTTAATTTCAATTGACATATTAGGGTTGTAATGTTGCAATAAAAGGCTGCAAGCTGTATTTTTGTTTAAAAATAACCAATATGTAGGAAAAAATCCGTGTTTACGCCCTTTTCCGCAACCCACCATTGGATCGAAGTTTTGTTTTGCGCCTACGCAAATTTTTCTCCACCACTTTTCTTCTTCCAGTAACTTTCGGTTCCATTAACGGGCATCGGAACTTGCAAATATCTGAATAGGCCGCGCGCGAAGTCCTGTGCACTGTTCCTTATTCCATGTGACACGGATGAGAGCCAGAGGATAGCGCAGTTGCTCACCTTGGAGAGCAACTGCGCTAGGCATCGTCTTTGTCATCTGTTACAAGCGCTTGTACCTTAAGTTTCCGGCATTCCCTTCGGAACCGAAAAAAAAAGTTTGTCGACGAAACGTTTTACGGTGGTGCTGTCGACGAAACGATTGTCGACGAAACGTCACAGTGTCGACGAAACGTGTGTCCATGAAACGTGTGTCCACGAAAAGTTGTCCACGAAACGTAATTCCACGAAACGAGTTTCGACGAAATGATAGGGACCCGTTCGTATCCACCCTGAAACCGCGCATTTCCAGCCCCAATTTTAGACCCAGGCGGTGCACCGCCGGAATTCCCGCTGCGCTCACCACTGGACTCTACAAAAGAATTTGGTGCTATGCCTTAGCCGTTACAACCGAGAGATCGTCGCGATTTCAGACCCAGGCGGACTGGGTCTGAAATTGCGACGATCTCTCGGTTGTAACGGCTAAGGGCATAGCACGAAATACTTTTGTAGAGTCCAGTGGTGAGCGCAGCGGTAATTCCGGCGGCGCACACGGTCGTCCAGGCGTCGTCACCAAACACGGTGCACGGAACACACACACAGCACGCACAAGCACAGTATCCAGTGTTGAGTGCATCGGGAAGTTCCGGCGGGCAAGCGGTATCCGAGTTGTCCAAGTATTGTCACCAAGCACACCAGCGCATCCAGATGCCGAGCCGAACTGCAATGGGTCGGCAGCTTCGCACTATATAAAGATTCAAAGCCGAGGTCAGTGGGTATCCATCCAGGGCAACGATAGGCGCGTCAGTATCCGTGCGCCCGCAGCGCGAACGTCGCCGCCGGGCGAGCGCCGGCCGGCAGACCGACGCGAGCGCAGAACCTAAACTCTCGAAGCGCTGCCGCCCACTGCAACAGACAATGCAAGGCGCGTGTCGTCACCAAACACGGTGCACGGAACACACACACAGCACGCACAAGCACAGTATCCAGTGTTGAGTGCATCGGGAAGTTCCGGCGGGCAAGCGGTATCCGAGTTGTCCAAGTATTGTCACCAAGCACACCAGCGCATCCAGATGCCGAGCCAAACTGCAATGGGTCGGCAGCCTTTCGGACTCGGGGTCCGGTCGCGATCGGCGAGGTCTGGCGCGGGGAAGCGCGGAGGCGTCCTCAAAGCGTGCGCACACACGTCGCCTCTGGTCCAGAGTGACCCGGCGGCCCGGCCTGGAGCCCTCAACGCTTGGGTTCTGATGTTTCTCCCGTCTCGTAACTTCTTCCACAGCACCGAAGACAGCGGGCACGATCTTTACGTTCACTCAACGCGTCGAAATGCCTCCACGTGCGACGAACCGGAAAACGTGGTGCGGCTGCGGCTGGTGCCGGAACTGCATAACTTCGAGCTTTGACACGGCGTGGCGCCACCTTCTAGTCCGCATTCATGTAAACGTTGCCGCGTCGGCTTCGGCTTCGTTCGAAGAACGAGTGGAGTCGATGCGCCCGGGCTGGATCGACAGGGTGGCTCAAGCGCGCAAACAAAACGAGTTGAGAGCGATCGTTCATGGAAGCTCGGCGAAGCTTCTATGGGCGAAGCGAAAGTGACGAAAGTAGAAAGTGGCGCGTTTGGCGTGCTCGGCATGTTCGGCGTTTCGGCGGGCTTCTGATCAGGTTTGTCGGGTGCCCTGCTTGTCATATCTCTAACATCAGCGGTTTTATGGGCTCACGTTCCGAAATCGTTTTCTCGTGCATAGATTATTTTTCGTATTCATAGATTTGACGAAATAGTGGTATCCGAACGAACTTTACGTCCTTTGACCGTACGTCTGTCTGCACGTCAAAGCTTTTTGACGTACAGTCAGAGACAATCGATGTACAGTCAGAATCGCCACCAAGAAATCTTGACGGCATTTCGCGGCGGCCGACTGCCACCAGGAAACCATCAGAAAGCCGACAAGCGGAGTCTGACTGGAGTTTGACTGTCGGTCAGAGTAACTTGTTGGCCAATCAGACGTGCTTGACGTACAATCAGGCACAGACAGGTGTCCACTAGAAAACATCGACTGCCAGACAGCGTTACATTGATGGATTTTTCCTTCGGGGTGTTTACAACATAACCCTCCTATAATCGCCTTCTGAGTTTTGCCATCTTTGTCTGCGTGGAAGGCGTTCTTAGCATGTGCAGATAGCTCCCTTCCACGAAATACGAGACGCCGCGCATGCCTCCACAGCCCAGTGACTCAGCATTCCTCGCCTGATGATAATACAAAATCTGAAAGTCTTCATGCTCGTCATTCTCGGGACCGCGTCCATGACGTTGGTGTTTCGTGTTTCGTTTCGGCGCAAATGCAGAAGGCTCGAACTCTGGGCGGTGCCTTCTACAAGGAGTCTCTATGGCGTCTCTCAAAGCCTCTGTTGCTTTGCCACCGAAATCCCCAATATCTATCTCCTTCTCAGCTAGTGATAATTTGTACAACTCGATCTGAGCATGCGCGGTTCGTCGGAGTTACGTGTACATTTGGAACGACCTCGTCTCGCGAGCTTCCTCGTTGATGACTCGTGTAGCGTTTCAGCGGCAACAGGCCAACACTGCTCGACGACACGTAAAATGCACTCAGGTTTGACTACCTCCATGATTCAACTTGCCGCAAACGCTTGGTTGTGAACAAGCTTCGCTACTGCGGAATACTGCTCGACTCAATGAAAAGCTGACCAAATCTCTCTGTCCGCTAAGATGGCCTCCCGACATCATCGGAGCTTCTTTCTACAGTGGGACTATCTCATTTTAGCAATCGCCTGCATCGGCGTTTTCCTTCGGAAGGCTGATTCCTATAGTGCAATTTCGCTTGCGATTTTTCAGTTGTAGCATTGAACACCGCTGTGTGTTCGGTTGCTGTCATCCTTGTCTTATTCGGATTTGTATGCAAATGTCACATGAAGGGTAACAGAATTGGCTGCAGCCTAAGCAACGCTTCGGTTGATTGGGTCCTTGCGCTTGCTGCTCTTCGTGGTTCATTTCGAGAAATGTGCGGCGAAATTTGGAAACAGACCTGGCACAGCATCTCTTTTAATTACCATTGGAAATGGCCTCATCAGAACCATCTACACAATGCAGCAATGGCGATGAATGTCGTCGGGCGGAAAATTCATATCGCAGCAGTTTTTTATTTGAGCGTGAGCATTTGCTGAGGGATCGCATTCTGCCGTACATCCAAGCGCACAGCATCCTTCGGAGTCGGTAAACCAAGTGGCGCTTCTCTTCACCTTCCGACGCTCGTAAGGCGTACCCACTGCGACAGCAGGGAGCGCAGCAGATCGGCATGCTTGCTCATTGATTGCGGAATGACTCAAAGCTCCAGGTTCCAGTAAAGAACATTATACGAAGAACACTTACGAGGCTACGACGAGTCACCGTTGACATGAGCGAAAACACGAGGAACAACAACGAGCACGGCACACCGCCGATAAATCGATCTTAGCACCACTACAGCGCCATCAGCGCCACCTCTCGCGCTCTATGAAATAGTGTAACGCCGAAAATTGAGTTTACAAACTGACCCCCTCTATTCTCCGTTTCACTTTAAACGCAAGCAAGGCCGAAGCTGCAATCGCGAGCATATGGCCCTGAACAGCGCTTCCACTGCGCGAGCGCGCGTCCTTGGCAGGGATGCTGAAAGCCCGCAGCTCGCTCTTGTAGATTCGGTGTTCTTTCATAAAGCTTTACCGAGTAAGCACTATACTTCGTCTCACCTTAGTATGGACTATTGTTACCTGCGCGTGCTAAAAGCGCGAGCTAGTCTCTTTGAATGAAGCAGTGGCAGCTGCACGGAGCGCTCGTGCGGCAAGTGCTCTAGTCAAGGCAGTCAAGGCTGGCCGCTCGCGCCAGCACAGCCTTCGCGGTTAGTCCATGCTAGGGTGAGACGAAGTATAATACGTTAATTTCGGGAGTCATTTCAGCCACGAAAATGGCTTCTTGACATTCCTTAACATCACGGGAATACGCCAAGTGAGGTTTCTTGTGGAGAAACCCAAATTGCTTCCAAACTTCCAAATTTGTTTGAGAGCGGCAAGCCAGCCGAACGCTAAGCCAAACGCTGGGCTTAGCGTGGCATGGCGTCACTAAGCATCACGGCCTTGGTACCAACCCAGCCCGCAATCGCAACCTCCAAAGCCCAGCAGGAAACTGGAATCGCCCAGACTCCCTCTGACTCCAAATCTAACGTTGGGGCGAATAATTCCGCTGAGAACCGGTACATCAAGCTGGCTACTTCACAACAACCTATGACTAAGCCCAACCGAAGGCGCGCTGCCATCGACGTTTCTTCACTGAATGAAGACGACGATAACGCCTCGAGCAAGAGATCGAGAAAACCCAGCGGAGGCGGTACATGTTCGAAACAGTCGGACTTATCGGAGCTCCAAGTTTAAACCAATATGGACACCTTCGAAACGGGACACGAGCCCGAAGATACAAGCGGTGACTGTGAGCAGACGTGGTAAGGAGTCTACTATAGAAAGAAGAAACAAAGGGCAAGTAAGAACCTTACCAATCTTCTTAGTGCCGCGGCTATGATCCAAACAACAACCAACTAGAAGAACACTTCAACGTCGTCTTTTACTCGAAGGAGCCATACGATCTCACAAGCGTTCCCGCATCATCTCTACAAAGAAACTTTCTAACAAAGCTAGGCCTAAACTTGGCCACGTGCAAGAAAACAAAGCTACCGACATTCTGCGCGAACAAGGCAGCCAGCATAATTACCGTAATGTTACGAGAACGAAAACACGTTGCACTACCGCTCAAGGTGACGTCGATCAAAGCACCCGAGGAAGCAATTGAGGTCGTCGGACACGAAACGCCACCAGGAGACACGTGCAGAGGAGTGGCGCATGAAAGAGACCAGCAAGAAACATCGAAAGAGCTAGAAGAAGCTCTTCCAAGCCGATCCCACGCAATCATACATGTTAGGCCTCTTCGGTGTCGAGGCCTTGCCCTTGTCACGTTCCTGGGCAAACGGCCACCGAGAAACATTGTGTATCATAGCCTTATCATACGAGTCACACTCTACAAACCAAGAACTATGACGTGCCAAAGATGTCACGGCCTCGGACACAAGAAAAACGTATGCTCGCCCAGACCCCGGTGCCCGGATTGCGGTTGTATCTTCCTAGAAGGACACGCGTGCGAACGTCAGTATTGAGCCAACTGAAAAGCCTCAACCCACCAGGCCGCAGATCTAACCTGCCTCGCATACCAACGTGTCAATATAATACTTCAAGCGAAAGCCTAAGGAGGACGAGCCAGTGGATGCAAGGGAAAAGGAGGAGGCACCTCAACCACGAAAAAATTGCCGAGGGTAACACTGAAAGACTATCCTAGACTAAAGCAGTCAAGCACTATCTTGAACAAAGACACAATTAAGAGCGTCACTCGCCACGGAGAGCGCACCGCTCAAGAAAATTCTAGAAGCCAGTCGCGCCGAAAATTCCAAGGAATCGATTTGTCAACGTTTGCCATATCTGCACTGCAGCGACAAATGAGGCCCCAGCTATGCACACACGGCCCGCAAAGGTGAGAACAAGGGTTACTACGCTAACGACGAAGCCGAAGTCAAGGCCTGGTAGAAGACACTCCACGCCATCAAAGTCAAAGACAAATGAAACACAGTAAGCCTGAAACAAATGAAAGCCGATCTCCTTAAATTTGAGAGGAAGACCGAAGAAGATAGACAAAAGGCTAGAAGCCCACAATGCAACTATCGCCAGGCGTTTAAAGGAAGCAATGGAAACCCGCAAAACAATCCAGAATGCGAATTAATAAGAACGGGAGCAAACCCGTCAAGAAGCTTCGCCGGAACGCCGAGCAGCCTCCACCAGAGCCCACTCCGCCAAAACAAGCAGCACCAACGAATCAGATGGAGTGGCAACACAAGTTGCACCCATTTCAACATGAAATTCAACAACAAGTGAATCAACAAATGCAGCAAACACAACAACTAATGCAGCAACAAATGCAGCAATTCCAGCAGACAATCATCCAGAAGCTCGGATCAGCACCTGCGACAAAGCCAGGTCATGCCTGAACCCGTCTGCTGACCACTAACGGACAGGCTCGCTGCAAATCCTACAATGAAATTTCCGCAGCCTCCCGCGACTCAAGGCTGAACTGTTCGTGAAATTAAAAGATTACAAGTTTGATATCCTCCTGCTACAAGAGACTCGAACAAACGACATCGAACTATCGGGGTACGTGAAATTTTCATGTCCCTCCATTAAACAACAAAATCTCCCGACTACACGTGCAAGACCCGGGGAATGGGAAGTCAAGGCACAAGTAAACCTGTTTGTAAGCAAGAACCTTCCGTGCATTCAGCTAGATACATTCCAGTGGTGTTTAGACACCCAGGAAATTACTGTGAAGCATATACATGCTCTAGCAGAGAATATAACTTATTACTCACTTAAAGAACGAATACCCGGATGACTACCTCATTTTAGGTGGTGACCTTAACACCAAACTCGAAGACTGGAACGTCAACCAGCTTAACCAGAAAACCAGAGGGCTCCTTGAAATAATAGAGCATAATAAACTCGAACTGGTTAACGACACTACAAAACCAACTAGGCATGCTACGACAAGCAAAAAACATTTACTCTATCATCGACATCACTTAAGCAGCTGCAGTCGCAGCCCGCAAGCTTAGCTGGGACACGATGCAGGGATGCATGGGTATACTGATCACTTCCCGATAATTATTGACGCGGCAATCGGAAGCAACAACCGCAAACCTAAACATAACACTCAAACCATAATCTGGGACAAGTTTAGAGAAAACTTATAAGAGCAAAGCGATGACCTACAGCCACATTAGGCCACCGCACTGCTAACGGCAGCCGCCAACCTGGCTACTGAAGTAAGAGAAGTCAGGGATGACACACCCGAACCAGGCTTTCCCCTCTTAGTTCCTTGAGGCAAGAGAACCAGAGCCCTGGAAAAGTACCGTAAATTAAAGCAAGAGAAACATCTCGACAAAATTAACCGATTGACCGAGGAAGCAGACAAGTATGCTCGACAACTAGCCACCGAACGATGGTTGGAGTAATACGAAACCTTCGACAAGTGAACCCGCATTGGGGATGTATGGAGAACTTTCAACTCTATGCTGGGCAAAAGAAAGGAGTCAGCCCCATCTCAGTAATAGCCCTTCTGTTCAACGTAGTAAAACAGGACATCCTAGACAAACTGGGGAGAACGTTCTTCCCGCAACCAACTACCAAACAGAGAGCCGAGATATATCTGCTCAAGCATGCAGGACCATCGGACAAACCCCAAAACGTCCCCTTCACCGAGTGAAACTTGAAGCTGCGATTCAGCAATGCCGAACAAACAGTGCACCAGGCCACGATGGCATCATGGTCGTAATGCTTAGAAACATCCCCCATACCACCAAACTCGTTATCCTAAAAAGATTCAACGACATATGGGAATCAGGGCAGTTACCCGAGGAATAAAAGCTCTCCCTCGTCCCTCCTATACCCATGCCAGGGAAACCAGCGACGAACCCCAAAAACGTACGACTAATTTGGCTTACATTAATCATAGGTAAACTCCTTGAGCGCATGGTGCTTACCCGAATCTAATACAGCGCAGAAAATCTAGGCATCTTCCATCCCACGCAAACCGGTTTTCGGGCAAATCTTAGAAGTCATGACAGCCTATCTTTGGTCTATAAGGATGTCGTCGACATGCACGCAGCCAAGAAACAAATGCGGGTGATTGAATCCATAGATGTCAAAAAGGCCTTCGATACTGTCTCATACGAGTCTATAATCGACAAGATGAAACAGCAAGGTCTTAACGGAACTCGACTTCGTCAAATCTTTCCTCTTGGGAAGCACCTACAAGGTTGGAGTTGGTTATGGCAAAGACGGTAGGGAGGGGCCAACACGCGATGACAACATTCCCGTTCCTCAGGGAGCAGTGCTATCCCTAACCCTATTCAATATAGTAATGGCACCGCTCTTACGGAAACTGTATGAAATTTCCCACCTCAAAGCCACTGCGTACGCAGACGATGTGACCATATGGACACACGAATGAAATCCCGAAATGCAAGCAACAGCTCTGCAGAGAGGACTCAACACCATCGAATCATATCTCAACGAAGTAGGAATGTACCCTTCACCCGGAAAAATGAACTACACCATATAGGGAAAGAATCAGAACAACAAAAACGTATAGGGCTCGCCTTTACCGGAAACACAGTCAAGCGAGACAAATCCATACAAATTTTAGGAGTAAACTTTGGATACACGCCAAAGAACACCACATCCTGGATAGCCAAACCACTTAAAAAAACGGAAACAGGGCCTTAATCTGGTTAAGTGAATCTCACCAAAAATGGGTGGCGCGGGGGAAAATACGGCAAAGAAGCTGGTCATGTCAGTACAAGTCTCAAAATTACCTACGCGGACGTTTTACACTACCGGCGACATTAAAACCAACTCAAGACCTTGCTAAATGAAACAAGAACTATCCTCTACCTACCGAAACACACCCGGATTGAAGAGCTAGCCAAGTGTATTTTCATCCCGGGTATCGCGAATTTGATCCAGCAGCAGAAACATGCTCAAGCCTCTCGCCTACAACATACAAACGAAGGCAGGATGATTGCAAAATTCAGGGGTGTACAAGTCCAGGCAGATCCTGCAATCCCCAGAAGACCACCCCCATGAGAATTCATCGATGTGACAGGTAGCTCCGACCCCTACCTAAGAACATGCATGCAGGTAGACACAAAAACGCCGTGAACATTGCGCAAGACAACACAAGAAAGACCTAGCACAGATACTAGCAATCCCTAACAATATGGTGGCCGACGCAGACGCTAGCGTCGGTACCACGGGCTGGGCCACAGCAGTCACCTACCTAAAGAACAAGACAACCTGGACAGTGACCCAAGAAAGTCCCCAAGCACCTCACACACCAGAATATGCAGAGCGTAAGGCTAGTCCTGCAAGCCATTGAATGGGCTACACCCTATTTAGGAACTGACCAGCAGTTAGTTCTCTATACGGACTCCCAAGAAGTGGTTAGAGAACTTAACACAAGTACTCTGCGCCCACCCATAAAACCAATCTTTGGCTCCGAAATCCAACTATATCGGCACAAGAGGGCCTAAGATCAGCGTCAGGTGGGTCCCCGGACACGAGGGAATTCCCGGCAACAAGCATGCACACGAAGCCGCGCAAAAGGTGATTAGAAACCTCATGCACCCGTCCCTGCAGCCCCGGCCTTCGGACGTCAGCCCGTCACGCCCACAACCGCGCAATTGCAACAACAAGCCTCATGAGGACCAAAATATGTATACAACACCGGTGAAAAACTGCGACTAGACCAACGAACAAGGAAACGCCTCCTAGGATGATTCTGGTCTCCAGAGGAACACCCCATCCCGAAAGAACATTTCGGAGAAAAGAAATGGTGCTGCTAGGGCGCATTCGCACCGGCGAGAGTGGCGACTCCCAGCTTCCAATACAAATTCGAACTTTATGCTCTCAAGAAAGAACAGCCGTACGCAGTACCACCTGATCCCTGGTGCAAACTGTGCAGGAAGGAGGACGATCGTGCCCCAGTTTACACCAGATACTCTCGGACGCAAGGTCTAAACACGTACAGGCTCCTCAATCTTCAGCAAGATGGAACAAACCGACCGGACGAGCAATCTCCGCGACTGGACGCACCCGGCGGGTGATCCCAACGAAAGACTCGTGTGCTCAGATCGCTGTTAGAGTAGATCTCTACAGGCGGCCTGACATCCTGCATTTAAACCACCTTCCCTAATTCCCCCAGAAGACGACGCCAGGCCACAAGGTCACCGCGCCGCGATGACTTCGGTCATCCGAGCTCTTTTGGATTATTGTTTTCAATAAACGTTTTCATCCATCCATCTTGTAGATTCTGCCACGCTCAAATTTAAAGTGAAACGAAGTACGTAACGTTGCTCCATACACACACGCGTTTTTGCTTGAGTGGTGACATCTCAGCCATTTTTCCACCCAACCGCCTCTTTTATGTCTTTTGAAGTGCGGCCTTGCTTCGTATCATTGAAAGAAAATGGAGGCCATTTTCTATCAATGTCATTTTTGAATTCGCTGAAATTGCCTAATACTGCACAGTTATTGCCGATTCAGAAATGACATCTAGGAAAAATAGGGTTTGTGTACCATATATGTCAGGATTGCGTCGGCGCAACATGACAGACATTCCGTGGACATCGGCAGTGTGAAAAATATGCCGAGGTTTCTTTAATATCATTTTTGAATCGGCTGAGAATGCCTAATACTGAGCAGTTATTGCCGATTCAGAAATTATATTTAGAGAAAACGTCGTTCGTGTACCATATATATCAGTATTGGGTCGCCGCAGTATAGCAAATATTCGGTCGACATCGGCAGTATCAAAATGGTGCCGGCACGATTTTCCCGATACAACGGAAATATCGGCAGTATTCGCACAACTTTCCCGACCTGAGGCGAATATCGCCACAATACTGTGTGCTGCCTGGGAAGGTGTCTTCCGGCGGTTCGAATTTCTGGTCCACCCCAGGGCGTCGTAACTCTGTTCAGGCGGCGAGAGAGCCTCTCACTCAAGACTGAGTAGTCTGCTCCGGTGTCCACGAGGGCCGAAGCGTCGTGGCCGTCGATAACAATTTTTAGGTTGTCGGGCGCCGTTACAGGAGCGTTCGTTGCGATTCGGGGCGTCGCGAGAGCGGGAGCGCTCCGGCGTTCTTGGAGGCTCTTTCCTTCGGTCGTCTTCGGCAACGTCACCTCCAGGCGTTGCCGCACTTAGTTTTCCCGGCGACGCAGGAGAACCAAGCTTTCTTGGCGGGACCGACGAAGGGGCGACGCCGGACGTCGTGGAGGATGGAGAGCGGATTTTCGGAAGGACCCTGGACTGAAGACGGCGGGCGGCGCAGGTACTCCTCGATGTCCCTTGGTCGTTCTCCCTAGGCGGGGCCGAGGGTCGTTCGGCGCAAACCCTCTCAGCCCCATCTGGCGGACGCTGCACCGTCGGTACACGTGTCCGGCCTCCCCGCAGTGGTAGCATATAGGGCGTCGGTCGGCCGTTTGCCACACGTCGGTCTTCCGGGGTGCGCGGGGCTCCTGGCAGGCCTACTGGACCTGGTCGTCGTGGCGTCGGTCATACTGCGGCGCAGGAGACTGACGTCGGGGTGGCGCGACATAGGCGCGAGGAGGAGGCAGTGGCCGTCGGGCAATTGCGGCGTACGTTAGCGTGGGTTCCTTGGGGGCTGCCACGCTGATGGGAGCCTCTCGTTGGATGAGCACTCTGGAATTCTTCCCGCAGGGCCTCCGCGATGGAGAGCGAAGCTGGTCGGTCAGCAGCGGGTAGCAGCTTTCGGAGCTCTTCCCGAACGACGTCACGGATGATCTGCCGAATGTTGACCACACCGACGATGTCCAGGTCAAGTCGCGATGATGCGAAAGTTGACGCAACAGAGTTACCGACGAGTCGGTGGTTGTGACTCCCGGGCCATCAGTGGACGCTCAATATTTGTGGCTTCCGCTACAAAGTCGTCAAAAGTCGTTAAGGGGTGTCAGACAAGACCGCCGAAGATTTCACTCTTCACGCCTTTCATGAAGGCGCGCAGCTTCGTCTCCTCGGTGGCCTGAGGTTCAGTGCGGGCACTCAAACGCCGGACATCCTCCGCGAAGCTGGCAATGCTTTCATTTGGTCCTTGAGTTCTTGTCCAGAGGAGGTCTTCGGCCCGCTGTCTACGGTGCTGATTCGCGAATGTATCCTTCAGGCCGGTGATACAGTTGTCCCTCGACGTAAGTGAAGCCTCGTGGTTCTCGAACCACTGCCTCGCGGTGCCCTCCAAAGAGAGGTAGAGGTTTTGGAGGCGCTGCTTTGTGGTCCAACCATTATGGCGGGCTACGCGTTCATAGTGTTGAAGCCAGTCCTCCACATCCTCGTGGGCCTCGCCATGGAAGGTCGTTGGGGTTCGTTGGGCTACGGGCAGGTAGACGACGGGCGGAGCTGTCTCGGTCTGCGCCAACTGGCTGTTCATCGTCCGGGTTGTTGACTGCTTGGCCTTGGCAGGCAGGGAGCCAAATTCCGGGGGTAGGCCTTGGATACGGCGGCTTCTTCGGGTCTCGGTAATCTCTGCGGATGGTCCTCTTGAGCCGCGGATCGGGCTTGTTCTGCGAGGCCTCGGAGGGGTACGCTGCATGGGTTATATTCCGCACCTCCACCAGAAATGTCACCAATGACTGGCAGAGATATGGTTAGTGTAGTAGGAAACTAGACGTTTAATAGGGGGAACTTGTGCCCAAAACGAAAATACCAAGAGGTAGCGACGTAGGCGTTGAAGGTCGGCGGAGTAGCACGATCGAGCGCAAGAGAGAAACTGACTCCGGATCGCCACGCGGAACACCTTTTGTACCGGCGTGGGTTTCTGGAACATTTGGCGTAGAACGTTCGGCGCGTAGAACATTCAAACCTCGATCAGACGACAAGGTTCTCCGAACTTACGAGAACGCTAAGTTGAAAGAACAAAGAAAAGAAGCCTCCGCGCTTCCAGGAATCGAACCTGAGGCCTCCGCGCGAAAGCCAAGTACGGTAACCGTTCAGCCACGCCCGCACTCGTTGCGTCGCCGCGCGTGGCAATATTCACCAG